>PVJL010004093.1:0-93927 GCA_004026885.1 Lyroderma lyra
ATTTATGGCTGGATTTTTTTCCGGACAACCCTCATATACCTTTCAGAAATCTTGAGGACTCTTATTATTTGAGCAATAGTTTTTTAAGATAGACAACCATGAATTTTAGGTTGTTACAGGATTTTAGAGGTTGGTGTTCCCTCGCAGGCCATAGAACAAGCCCAGCGTCTGGTGTGCATGGGACTCCTGTGTTAGAAACAACAGTGGGGACATTTTTAGGGTACAGAATCATACCTGCTTTTATGCAGCTGCAGAAGTGGGGCCACTTTCTTTTCATCAGGCTGAGATTTCTTTCTTTTTTTTTATTGTTAGACTTATTGGGGTGACATTTTTACCACTCTTTGCAAGTCTCCAATTTCAGGCCAAATGCTAGCATTCCAGGATTTAGAACTGATGAAAAAGCATCAGGCTTGACAGGCTCAAAATTTACGCTGGGAAGAGAAAAGGGGCAGAATTGGCTAGGATTTCTGTCTATAGACTCAGAATGACCTTAGGGTTAAAAAAAAAAAAAAAAAGGCTTGAAGTCAGAAGAATTTGATCATCATCTGTCCTCTTGAGCTGTAGAAGCAGAACCCCTGACAGAAAGCGATGCAGAGCCTGGGGTGGAGGTGGAGCAGGAACCACAGGAGGAAGATCAGATAGGGCCTCCCCTCAGGGTTCCCAGGACTCTCTGCAGTTTCTTCAGTGAGTTCCTCCTCCCACCTCACCTCTCGGGGTTGTGCAGGGAGGAGGCAGATGGGTCTTTCCCCAGAGAGAGCTGTAAATCCCTCTTGGCCTTCACTCCAGTTAGAGTCTAACTCATCTCTCCTGGCTTGTCACCCTTTCCGGGGCAAAGGGGTGGTGCTAAGTGAAGAGAGGTTTTGGGGTGGGGACTATTAAAAGGAGAAAGGACCCACAATTTCCTGGCTTCATTCCCAGCTCTGCCCCAGAAGCTGACAGTCAAAAAAGGTGAAAGAAGAGGAGTCTGGCACCCCAAGAAAGGAGGAGCCCAGCGGGTGAATAAGTGTCTACTGTTGAGTAGAGAAGACAGTGAATTGGAAAGTCATGCAGTGAGCCAAAATCTCTTTCATTTTATTCTAGGGCTCCAAAAAGGAGACAGATAATCCCCCCAAAGTTCTTTCAGCTTTAATTATTCTAATAAAAATGTTTTGGAGATTCTTCGTGTCAATTTTGTACTCCCTTTGAGACCTTATCAGTGAGATTAAAAAGCACTGTTTCAGGGTGTGACTGCACTACAGGGACAGTCAGCTCCTTTTCCTGAACACCTGCTGTGTCAGGTCCAGTGCTAAAGGTTTCTTCTATGCTGTTCTACTTCATCTCTGAGGTGGAGGTAGGCCCAGGCCTGGAGCCTGGGTCCCCCTGATTCCTAAGCCTGGGCTCTTTCTCTACTGCCCCATCTTGCCTCCTGGGTACGTGTCTGTGCTCCCTTATAAGTAAGCTTCCCTAACAAAATCAGTGTCCTAGTATACATAAAGTTTTATGTCCTGTTTTCTATTTCACGTGACACTGACCATTTTTCTTATGCCGTTCTCAGCCTGATCACGGTCCATTTCTGATGGCTGCCTGTAGGAGACAGACAAACTTTCAGGACCTCCAATTTTCTCTCCTTTGATTCGGGGACATATCAATGAGAGAAAGCACACCTTTTCTTCCCCTGTTAACTGTGTCCCAGCCACTAGGCAGTGGGCCTTCTGTATCCTAACAGTGACTCTGCACAGCACCACTGTGTGCTGGTTTTGTTAGCACCCCCTTTCCACAGATGAGAAAGATGAAGTGTGAGGAAGGACAGCATTGTGGAGTAGTTAGAAATTCCAGTTCCCTCTTTGTCAGCCGTGTAACCTTGGGGAAATGAGTTAGCCTTTCTGTGGCGGTCTCCTCCCAATGTTGTGAAGCATTTACACTGTAATTCGGTCATGGCTCAGCAAGTTGTAGCTGCCGCTATCATCATCATCATCATCATTATTATTATTTGATTTTAGTGCCTTGCTCGGGTCACATGGACAGGGAGGGTGGCAGAGTTGTGGTTTGAACTAGGCAGTCTAGTTGTAGAATTTCTTACCCACTGTGCTCAGCTGCCTCATGTTGGAATAATAGTAGAAACAAGTAGGACAGCTATCACTTAGTAAACGCTGAGTCTGTACAATTCACTGTTCACGGCCCAGCTTAGCCATCCAAAATCAGCTGAAGAGCTGAAAAAAAACCCGAGTCTTCTGTACCCTTTTGTCCCCACAGTTTTGGTAGAGATACAGGTCTAAGGCTGGAGAGTCAGTGGTGTTTTAAAAATGCTTGCCACAAAATGCATGAGGAGTGGGAACCCTCACCCTAATTTCTTCCTTAACCCTGACAACAGCATGTCATGGTAGGACTCTTGGTGGCTCCATTGTATAGAAGAAGACATTGATTAGAAGGGGATGCCACTGCCTCAGGATAGAGCAGAGGTTTGAACCCAAATGGGTCTGACTGCAGTCTGGATTGGGGTGGCTCTAACTAGGTCAGCATGAGACATTTCTAGAGGCATTTATGATGCAGAGGTTTAGAACACAGCCTCTGGAGTCCTGTTCCTTACTAGCTGTGTGATCGTGGGTTAGCTACTTAAGCACTCTGTGCCATGTTATTATCTGGAAAACTTAGAAGTTTTCTGTAGGGCTGATTGCTGATGGATGCAGTGCTCTTAGTGTAATTCCTGGCATTTTGTGGCACCTGGTGATGGTCTCCTCCTCCTGCTAGTCCACCAGAGTGAAGGAGGGAGGGGTTAGTTGAGAGGCCCAGAGGAGTCCTTGGCCTCTTAGAGTGGACTCTAAAAAACAGTCAGGTTGTGCTGTCCGCTCTAACCTTGCTGACCCCTTTTTTTGTTCCTCAAACATGTCAAGTGTGCCTCTACCTCAGGGCCTTTGCACTTGCTGTTCCCCTTGCCTGGAATGCTCTTCTCACTGATCCTCAGTCTGCTCACCCCTTACGTCATTCTGTCCATAGGTGTCCTCTCAGGCCTTTCCCAATCACCCTTTGAAGTAGTATCTACCATCCTGTTTCTCGTCCTACTTGGTTTTATTTTGTTTTCTGAAAAATTTTTTAATACCTATAATTATTTATTTATTTGTATGTTGTTTTTATTCCCACTCAAATGTGAGCTCCAGGTTAGCAAACTTTGTTTTCATTTACTTCTGTGCCTAGAACAGTGCCTGGCTCATAGTAAGTACTCAGTAAGTATTAGTTGGAGGAATGGCTTCTCTTTGACTCAGACACCTATCTCCCTTTTGCCTCCATAACCCTCTGGACCCATCCAGCTACAGCCCTGCCAGGAACAACTATCATCTCATGGAAGATGCCTGCTGGAGGCCAGGCCAGAAGTGAGGCATCCCCTCCCCGTGCTGTCTTACCCCAGTTCCTGTCGCTGTGGGGAACCCTCTCACTGGAGGCCTCAGTTGAAAGAAACTGTCAAGTCCCCACCCTCCATGGTTTGGGGACACATTTGGTAGCATTGGAGAAGACAGAGAGTGAGCTGGGTTACAAGTGGGTATGCATTTGGGAAATAGCAAGGTTGTCCCCAGGGAGGCATGTGAGGTGGGTGGGTGGAGGTTCAACATGTACGTCTCATCTCCTTCCCTAGGGTCCCTTATCTGCCTGTGTCCCAGACATTTGAGAAGATTGAGGAGGTTTCTGCTTGGTAATTATTTACAATAATGACAGTGATTTAAAACATATACATGTATACATGTTTTAAGTCATAACAGGGTCTGCCACAAATAACGCCCCTTTTTATGAGCTGGTAATCTATACCAAATCTTTTATTACAAAATCATAAGCATGTATAGTTATGATTTTGTAATAAAAGCATAACTTAAGTCTGGGCATTGCTTCTGCTGGACCCTGTATGTTACATCCCACATGCAACTGTTTTTTGAGATAACATACATGTAAGGTAGCATAGATGTAGCTCTGCTTGAGGACTGTGATCAGAATGTACTAAAATAAATACATTAGCAGTAAAACCCAGGATGACAGCATAACCACATTCAGACAAAGCAACATGTACATACACAGCAAGGGAGGAGCAGGGGTTGGGATGATGAAGAAAAAGAGAAGGCGGGAGCTTCCATGAATGGGTGGGAGGTGCTGTTTGAAGGGAGATGATGTGCTCAGGTCTTTGAACCAGTAATTCCTCCAGAGCTTCTGGAACCTCCTACCAGTGCAGGTAGGGTCAGAAGAGAAAGGAGAGGCTACATGGGTGGACTGGGCTCTCATTTCCTCTCTCCTCTCCCCTCTGTCATAAGTCCATGTTCTGGAAGGCGGGGAGGTGAAGCTCTCCAGTAGGAACCAGGAAGACAATACCGGAAAGTACCCCAACATCATCAGCCGCATCCCCAAGGTGTGTGTCTGCCACTGCTTTCACTCTGGCAGGGGTTGTAGTTACTGTGCAGAGAACTAAGCCCCATCCAGGCCAGCTCGGTGCAGCAAGGGTGTTTATTGGATCTGTTCCTATGTGTCTCTTTGGAGTCAGGTCGTCAGTGGACTTTGAGAGCTACAGAAGGAAAGAAAATTTGTTTTCCTGTGTCTGTCTTTGGCCTCATCCTCCACCTCTCACCAGCCCTGGATCTCCCTCTCCCGCTCTCAGATTAAACTCCCATCTGTCATATCCTATATCCTGGACACCGAAGCCATGGCTTGGGATTGGAAAAAGAAGCAGATCCAGCTATTGCAAGTGCTCACTACCCGCAAACACAAGGTAACCTCAGCCCCTCTCTACCGCCTGCCCTTGTTCCACACTCCCTCTTCTTCGTCTCAGTCCTGCTCAATCTCCAAGGGACAGGGTGTCAGTCAGGATGCAGTTCTCTTAGCCTTTTGCAATATGGCTCCCATGGCTTCAGTCATTGCATTCTCATCCCATCATGCCAAGTTGGACAGGGAAGAGGTATTTTCCTCCTTCTCTTGTTATGAAAGAAGGTCCATTCCAGGAGCCCCCACAACTTGCACCCCAGCAAACTTCTTTACTCTCATTGCCCAGAATTGTATCATGTCACCATTATTAGCTGCGAGGGAGGCTGGGAGAGCAAATGTCTGGCAGAGGGGAATGAAGTTGTTGGGATCAGCTGAGACCCATCATAGTTTGGTGCCTGGGGCCAGGAGCATTGCCACCATCACAGGCGTTCGACTTGTTAGCATTGGAGAAGGAGAGAGTGGAAGATGAAGATGGTGTCTGTCTCAGGCATGATGAGAGGTGACCCATCCAGGTCCCTACACACCTCCCACACCCCTGCTCTCCCTTCTGCCCCAACCCTGGAGTTGGGTGCAGCAGAGATCCAGGTGCAGGTGTGTTTGTATGCGTTGAACCTCATCTACTTCAATGGAGAGGTGAGTTCCAGCCCTACTTCCAGGAACACCCGGGGGATGACGGGGGTGGTGCTGTGAGCTTGCGAGCCAGTGGTCTGAGTTTCATTTCTGACTGCCATGTTACCAAGCTGGGAGGCCACATGGGACAACAGTTCCCACAATGCAGTTCGAGAACCCCTGTGGGTCCCCAACGCCCTGCCAGGGGGTCTGTGAGGTCCTTCCTTTTTCAACTTCCCATCTGTCGGAGGTGGATTTTCTTCATGTACTGTAGTTGTCTGTGTGCAGAAACAGATATGAGAATCCAGCCTCTTGTTAAGGCAGACATTAGAGAATTTCCAGAAATGTAAGATAGAGCCCCTCTTCTCACTAATTTTTTAAAAATGTAAACATGTTTCATAAAAAGGTTGGGTTAACATATTGGATTTATTTTTTTAATCAATTACTGTTTTTGAGATTTCTCACTTTTAATATGGTCAATAACTAATACTGTATCACTAATATGGTAAATATCAAGAGATGTAAGCCACATACATAGAAGTTCTTTGGAGTAAGTCCTCAATAAATGTCAAGAGTGTGAAGATGTCCTGAGACTGAAAAGTTTGAGAACTCTCCCTCCAGGGTAGGGATGGTTAAGAATCTGGAGCCAGGCCCCCTGCTTTCATTTCCCAGATCTCCCCTTCTAGCTATGTGCTTGCAGATGAGTGATTCCACGTATGTCCATTTTCTTATCCATGATCAAGATCGAATAGTAGCACCTGCTCTGTCTGTTATAGGAAGATTAAGTGGTGGGACACGGGCATGGAGCACAGTGGTGGTTGGCACATGGAAGCATTTGATAAAATTAGCTGCCATCACCATCTTCATCCCAGATAGTCTCTTGACAATCTAGTAGCTGAGCAGTGACAACTGGCCCTTCCCACTTCCTAGTGAAGTGGAGCATCTCTTCAGACTTATGGGCCACGTGTGTTTGTTCTGTGACTTGTCCACTTGTGACTTGCTTGTCTAGTGAGTTCTTACTGTCTTCCTGTCTGAAAATATTCCTTCTCTAGGAGCCTGCTAGGACAGGTGAAGCCGTTTGTGGTCCTAATGCTGAAATGCATCCATTGCCTAAATGATCCACCTCATGACACAAATGAAAAGTAGCATCATTTAATCTCATAGATTATTAACTGTAGGAAAACCAATAGAATTCTGATTTTGTTTCCCATGGGGTTTTTTTTGTTGTTGTTTTTGTTTTTTGTTTTTTGTTTTTTGTTTGTTTGTTTGTTTTTTGCGGGAGTGGGGAATATCTAGCATCTAATGCTTCATGGTTTTTTCTTTTATGTTTTGATTGTCCCTGCTCTGCTGGGTCCTTCGTGTCATGAGCATTTCAAATATTTCTTCTTATTTGGTGTTTGCCTTTTTGGTCTTTTATGCTATATAGAACCTATTTTTAACTATTACTTTTTCTGTAGTCAACATACCATTTTCCCCTTTAATCTCATCTCCAAGATTTAAAAAAAAGAAAAGGAAAAGTCATTTTTTCCTTAGGATTCTGAAAGCTATCCCTTAGCTTTTCTTCTAGTATTTTTACAGTTTTGTGTTTTGCTTTGAAATCTGCATTGCAGCCTGAATTTGCCTATGTGTCAAGCAGGAAATGGATCTGGCTTTCTTTTTATCATATGACAAGTAGGTTGTCTCAGTATAGCATTTATTGACTGAATCCCTTTCTCCTACTGCTTTGCATCATTTTTCTGTGATAACACTCAGCTCCCCTTCATACTCAGTTCTTCTGGTCTCTCTCCTGCTGCACTGCACACTGTTCTTACACTAGTTCCATCCGGGTAGTAATTGTAAACTGCTTTCAGTGCTTGCTCACAGGTGGACATTTAGGCTTTTTTCATCAACAACAGTGTTTTTCTGTTGCAAAATCGTCCCAGCGAATATTTTGTACAGAAAGATGAGAGAACAACCATAAGGGTTAAATGTGTACACTCCAGAATCAGACCACCTGGGCTGTTTATCCCAACCACACACTTCCCAGCTGGTAACTTTGGGCAGTGACTTAACCTTGCTGAGCCTCGGGTCTCTGTACAAAAAGGTAACCCCTGCCTCAGAGCTTTTCTGAAAAGTCAGCTGAGTTGTGTTACCCAGTTCGCAGCCTCTGGTAGCAGTTGAGCAAGTCTGAACTGAGATGTGCTAGATGGATGAATACACACTGGACTTTGAAGACTTAGTCCAAGGAAAGATCAGCTAAAATACCTTAATAATAATTTTTATGTTGATCACAAGAGGAAATAATACTACTTCAGACTTTGGGTTATATAAGATGTATGATTAAAGTTAATAATATATTTCACCTATATCTTTTTAATGTAGCTCCAGAAACTCTAAAATTAAAAATGTGGTCACATGGTGTGTCTGTTGGATAGCACTCTGGTGCGCTCCCAGCACGGTGCCTAGCTCAGAGAGGGCAACTGCTGCTCCATCACTCCTATGATTATCACCTTTATTTCAGAATCTTCCCTTATGAGAGCTTCAGGGCAAAGATCAAGACTCAAAGGGAGTGAATGAGTTCAGGGCCGTCGAGACTTTGCCACATTCTGTTCATCCCCTTGCAGAGATAGGACAGGCCACCCCAGGAGGAGTGAGTTCCCCATCTCAGGGAGCATCCCACCTCTGCCTGGTAGAGGGATGGCTGAGCTAGGTGACTTCTTTCCTTGCTCTTCCCCCTAACATGCTCAGCCTGCTTGGTAGTACAAGACCAAGGCTTCCTGCCACATTCAGCTTTGAATCTGATGGGATTTCCAGCAGGGCTGTGCCTGTCCATCAGAACTTATAGCATATGAAAGGGTCTGGTTCATTTTATCAAGGCTAATGAGGTCATAGAGAGTGGGTTAATTTCCAC
The DNA here is from genome assembly GCA_004026885.1 of Lyroderma lyra. Taxonomy (NCBI): domain Eukaryota; kingdom Metazoa; phylum Chordata; class Mammalia; order Chiroptera; family Megadermatidae; genus Lyroderma; species Lyroderma lyra. The sequence goes on from PVJL010004093.1 coordinate 8,216, forward strand.
AAGGCTGGTGAGTTTGCTTTGTAAGAAGCCTGCAGTGCTTGTTACAAAGCACAGATTCAGCCCAACTCGGTGCTTGGCACAATGGCCCACAGGCCAAATCTATTCTCACCACCTGTCTTTGTAAAGTAAATTTTTTTGAAAGGCCACTGAGCCCATTGCTTATTCATCTGTGGCTGCTGCTTTCTGTCCTACAAGGGCAGAGTTGAGTCACTGTGACAGAAGAGCCCTCAGATCTGAGAATATTTACTGTCTGGTTCTTTATAAGCAAAGGTTGCAAACTCCTGAATTAATATAGAAAATATCCTCAGAAACCTAATGTTATAACCTAATGGTCATCAGCTTCTTTGTGCCTTCATCCAACCAGAGTTAAAAGAGGAACCATAGGCAGAGTTGTAAGAGATGATCTAAACTCCAGCAGGGCCATGGCCCCCTGTTTTATGCCCCTTGAGGTTACCAGAACCTACATGGTCTCCAGACCCTGGCTGCTGACCAGCCCCATTCTTAAAATTCCTGCAGTCCTCCTGTTGGCTTGGTTTTTCCCTGTCAAGGCTTTCCATAGCTCCACTGTGACTTGTGACAATTATGCTTCCTGTTTAGGGGCTTAGTCTCTCGCTTCCTCTCTTACCCTGCCCCTTCAGTCCCTGTGTGAGTCCCTTTCCTAACACCAGCAGCTGCTCCAGGAGAACTTCGTGGAGATGGAGGGCAAGTTTGTTTTTGCCACCTCCCTGGACTCCAAGGACGTGGAGCAAATTGTGGAGTTATTGGAGCAGTTGGTGAGAAGTGAGGGTACCTGCTTCTCTCCCCCCTGAGGTCTGTAACCTGCCTGTGATCTGCACTGATCTCCACTCCACCCTCAGTGATTTGTCCAGAATCCTGGCTGCTCCGGCCGCTGTGAGGCAGGGTTTCCCAAGGGCCTCGCTTCTGTGTCTCCTTCAGATTCCTGCAAGGGGCTTATGGTGGAAACCCTGGATATCGATGCCACCTATGAGATTGCCAAGAGATCACACAACTAGCTCAAGGTGGCTCTGTCCCCCATCCAGTGTTCCCACTGAGCCCCAGATCTGGAAATCTTTCCAACAGGACATTTGACTTCAGGTCCCCACCCTTCCCTCTGTTTGAGCTCAGGAGCCATTCTCTATCCCTCCTGCCTCCCACTGCAGCCAGCCTCAGGCCTTCTCCCCTCTGCAAGCCCATGTTCATGAATCACCTGGAATTAATTGGTTGAGAGCCACCCCAACTAAGTGCCCTGATGGCCACAATGGAGATGAGGTTTCTCATCTCTCTGAGCTTGCCTTCTGTGTTGGGCAACGAGGTCAGCCAGGACACAAAGTGGTCTGGGTACTAATGCACACTGTGAAGAAAGAAGTCAGCTCAGGGCCAGGGAGGGCCTAGCAATACTTAGGATAATTGGGAAAAGCCTCTCCAGAGGTGATATTTGGGTTGAGACATGCTGACAAGAAGGGTTTGGCCACATGAATATTGGAATAGAGCATCCACATTGGGGGTTGGGCAGCAAGTGCAAATGCCCTGAGGTAGAAACAAGCCCAGTGTGAGCAGGGAGTGAGGCGATCAGGTGTGAGGTGAGGTCAGGGTGGACAGCAGGTCCCAGGTCACACAGCATGTTTCGCACCTTGCTAAAATAAAATTTGGTTTACCTCTAAGGGTTTTTGGACACCAGTGGAGGTTTTAAGCAGGGAGTCACATAGTCTGGCTGTCATTTGCACCAGTCCCCTGACTGTGTTGTGGATGGTGACTGGTGTGTGAGGTACTGGGGAGAAACAGTGAATGGAGGCTGTTGTCTGCTAGGATGATGGAGGCTTGATGGAGAGAGGTCTTAAGGAGAGGCCAAGAGGACCCGAGCCAGTGATGGAGTTGAGCTGGCCAGGCCTGCTGACTGGATTTCTCTGTGTATTTATGAGCTGTCTGTCTGTGGTCTGGCTCCACTCCTGGACTGTAGGCAGCTGTGAGGGCATGAACCTTTCCTGTCCTAGGAAGTAGTCACTGTGCATCCCCAAGGCTGAGCTCCTGCCAGGCACACAGTTGGGACTCATTTATTATTTTGGGGATGAATGGATAAATGTTCATGTGAAGGAGTGAGTGGAATGGGTTTCTGTAGTGAGAGTCCAGGATGACCCTGAGGTCTCTCCATCTGACCTGTCCCCCCGTTGTGCCTGTTCCTTGCATTGCAGTCACCTCCTTTCCATTTGTTCTTTAAGCCTAGAAGTCTGTTCCATGTCCAGTCTCCTCACGACCACAACCTCAGTCTTCTTTATGGAAGTTCTCCTCATACGCACCCCAGTCCCTCATCAATCCACTGACTACATGGCACTCCCCTCATGTCCTGCCTTCCCTCCTCCTAGTTGAAGGAGGACTACCTGAATGGCATGGGTGACACCCTGGACCTTGTGCCTCCCTGGGCTGTGGGAAGCAGGCTGGCCACTAAAGGGCCTTCTTGCTGGCCTCCTACGATGAAGAAAGTGAGGAGCTCCAGGCCATATGCAAGGAACCAGGAGCTGGGGTTGACTGCAGAAGCAGGGGAAGTAGATGCCACTCCACCTGGGCAGGGCTTGGGCTGAGGGGCTCTCTTTTCCTCCCTGTGATGCATAATATTTTATTTACTTTTTCTGATCTGGTAAGTCACTCTTCCTTCATATAGAAAAGGGGTTCATATGGAGAGATGTCAGGAAGCGGTGTCAGGTAGGAAGGAACTGAATTCACATAATGGTGCTTTAGAGAAGGATTTCGTTTTCTCTCATGTAACAAGAGGTATGGAAGTGTGCAGGCAGCTCTCGGTGTCATGAGGGACCCAGGCTTTTCACTCTTTCCTCAGTGGTTTTTGTCATATGCTTCAGGCCTCTTCACAGTGTGGCTGCAGGAGCTCCTGCCATCATGGCCATGCATGCTCAGTCCATAGGCAGAGGGAGAATAGACCACCTGAGTCAGCTGTAGCCAGTGAGCAACTTCTGTTTAAGTTACATTGGTCAGAACTTGGCTCCATGGCCTACCCCTGTGTGCAAGATTGTCTAAAGTTGCACATATTGTTGATCCAACAATTTGGGGCTTTTGTCACCAAAATAGAATAAAAGTGATATCATACATAATTGCACCACACAGAGACAACCACTAGTAACACTTGAGGGAATGTTTTATTTTTACTTTTCCCAAACTGATTCTTCTATGAGTAATTTTCTTTTCTGCTTTTTGCTCTATATGTTTTGTATTTTCAATGCTGTCAGATGCATGTAACTCACATAGTGGTAGGAAATGTTAAAGTGTTCTCACTTGCCATTCAGGACTTACAAAGATGACATGAATGCTTGCATCCGAGTTTTCCAATAGCTGGATCCCAGCTTCCTGAACCAGTCCTGTGGTTGGATGGTTCGTCGTTGCAGCTTTGTCTTATTCATGAATAAGTCAGCACTGCCCGTCTGTTACCCCACATAATCCGTGTTGGAAGGGATTTTATAGTTCACGAATATCTCTGGGCGCCACTCTGTCACCATTTTACATTATTGCTTAGAATGGTTTTCTGAAAAAGCCATTGCCAGGGATAAAATGTGAGAAATTTTTTAAGGTTCTTGATACAAAAAGGGCTTTCTGTTGACATTTTATATCGGTAGTTTGAATGTCCATCTTGTTCTTTTGCCAACATCAGGGAATATTTTTTAGCCTTGATTCTTTTGTTGGGTGAAAGAAAACTCTTGGCAATGTTAAGATTGGAGATGATGCAAGTTAATATTGGAACAGGTGGGATGTCGGGTGGCCCTGGGAGACAGAGCAGAAGGAGCAGGAACCACAGCCAGGAGAGTTGTTCCGTATTGGGGGTCTGTGAGGGGTTGGCTGGGTGCTCAGCAGCCCCCTGGCTTTTCCTCTGTTCTGTGGATACTGGTTTGGCTGGAGCAGGGTGGGGGTCCCTGGTGTCCACAGATTGGCATCCTTAGTGGCAGGAGCAGGAAATAGGTGCCAGGCCTCTGACCTGCCTGTCCTCCCCACAGCTTGGAGCTGGCTTCAGCGACAAGGAGCTGGAGGAGCATCACCAGAGCCTCCAGGTGAGCAGGCGGCCTCTGTAGCACACTGTGTGGGGCTCAGGGTGTGGACAGGGCAATAGGCAGTGGAGTTGGCTTTGGAGCCAGGTTCAAGTCCCAGCTCTACTGGTCACTAGCCAGTGACACCGGTCCGGAACCTCATCTCCCCGAGCACAGTACCTCCTCCGCACTGGGATGTCAGGGGCCCATCATGGGCAGGGTGCTATTATGGAGTTCTCTGAGTTAATTTTTATGGTCTAGCTGAGCCCCTAGTAAGTGAGAGTTTTGTCATCATGGTCACAGGTTTTCTGGGTGTGACTGTCTTTCTATGTGTTGGTATCTCTTGTCCTGTCTCTGTCCATTTGGTCCTTTCACTCTGGGTCTGTGTCCTTCTCTCATTCCTTTAATCTTTAATTTCTTGTTGTAGCTCCCAGGATCCCAGTCTTTCATTTCTTCCCCTCTCCCATTCCCTGGACCCTGACTTTGCACTTTAAGGGGTGTCTGTGTCTCTGTCTTCCCCCACTTTCCTAACTCCCCAATACCCAAACCTCGGCCTTGATTTTGAGACCTGAGACCCTCTCTTTCACATTCCTGCCATTCAGTGCATGCCCTGGTGCTGCCCACCCCACACTCCTATGTCTGGGCAGATGGTGCCACGGTCTCCAACCAGTGGCTGGAACTCAGTGCTGAGTGGGAGGTCAAGTGTGCCAATCTCTTTCTCTCCTTCATCTACCCCATGGCCTCGGCCCTGGTGAGTGACTGGGGACCTGGGGTGGACCCTCCAAAGGAATTCCAGATGGGAGAGTGGGCCAGGGACTCTGGAGACATCTGCTTCCTACGTGATGATTTCAGGAGTAGAAAGAAAAGCAGTGAAATTCCTCTCTTTACCATCATAATTTCTCATTCAACTCTTAGGTAATTTTTGAAAACAGTTCTTCTAAGTAAAAGCTTAGGATTCATCCCACACCAGGCTGCTCTTCCATGGGTTCACCCTAACCTCCCCAGACCCCAACACTGGGTTGAGTGGCTCTACTGTGGTACTCCCCCCTCACTTCAACACCCTATTTGAACTCTGGCTCAAATGCCCCCCATTCCCTCTCCAACCCCTAGTGTGGACACCCTCATCACCACCTTGGGGTCTGACACCACCACAACTTCTCACCCTCTACCCTACTCATATCAATAGGGACACTTACCTTGCTCCTCCCCCTGAATTATTCAGGAAGGAAGAAAGGGAAGAGATGAGCATAAAAAGAGCAAATACCACTCTTAACTACCATGGATGTCTACTTCCTGAAGTCAGGCTGTCTTGCAAATCTCGTATCACACAAATCATGTGCTCATTGGGACACGTTCCTGACTTATTCAAAAGCTCCTTGAGGCCAGGGGCCATGTGGTCTCCTCTTCACATGCCCAAAGGCCAGCAGAGGCCAGGCTTAGAGTGAGCACTCAACACACTTTCTGCTCTAATCTGCACTTTTGAAACTATCCAATTCCATTCTGGGGATAAAAGGTCAGAGCCTGAGACTGACCCCTCCTCCTGTCTCACTCAAGCCAGATGGGGAGGCACAAACTTCTCTGATCCCTCCCCAAACCCAGCAGAGATTTCCAACCTAGCTATCACAGCTCTATGTCACAGGGACCAAGGGAGAGGCCAAGGGAGGCAGCAAGAATTGGTAAAGAAGTGATAGAGAAGATAAGGAAACTGAGCCACCAAGGGGGAAGGGAAGACAGGGAACATCTTGAGACTGGCACCTGGCGAGCTCTGCCCTGCCCCCTCCATACAGTATCCCATGGCCCCCGCCTGCATCTTCCTGAGAAAGGGCATTGCTGAGAAACAGAGGGTGCGGTGGGGGACAGTGGAGAAGGGTGGCGGGCAGGGCAAAGGGAGCTAGGATGTGAGAAAAGAAGGGGCGTGTTGGGCACAATGGAACAAGGGAGACAGGTGAGAGAGCATGAGCTGAGAAGGAGGGAGAGTTCCAGGGAATGGAAGGTACATGTGGGCAGTGAAATCGTAAGTTGGGGGAAATGAAGGTTAATAAAAGGGGGAACTGGGATGCTGCCATTAGTGACAAACATCATCACGTTTTTTCCTATAGACACTTATAGTAGTGAGGATGATGATAACAGCTGCTATTTATTAAGTCATTGCTATGTGCCCAGCCCTGCACAAAGGGCGTGCATTCCTAATGTCACTTAATTGTCAAAACAATCCATGAGGGCCGAGATGCTTTATTCCCATGTTATGATGGGGAAACTGAGGTTCTGAATCATGAAGTCACTTGCTTTAAGCTTATGCAATTAGTAAGTGGCAGGGCCAGGTCTGTTTAATTCCAATGGGCAGGTTTTTGATTGTTAACCTTTAGATCATCTCCACTCCCAAATAAAATAAACAAGACAGGGAGGGAGGGGTTTTAGGGGAAAGGGAATAATAAGAAGCTAGGGGAAATGTTCTAAGGATAAAAGGAGACATAGAGTGAAAGAGACGGGAGGTGAGGGTAAGCAAGGACCAGAGATCTCAGCATGTGGACTGACAGTGTGGGGTCATGGCCAACGGCTATTGAGTGCTCTGCCCAGAGCTGCAGCAAGGTTGAGCAAGGCCCAAAACTTTAGGCGCCCGGCCAGACAGGTCAGGCGAGGGCCAGGACCAGTGAGCACTCAGCCCCATCCCTCTGCCACGCGTGGAGTGCTCCGCAGGTGGGCTTCCTTTGGGTCACAACCAGTTGGAGGAGCCCTCAGGTATATGATTCTACCCTTTGGTGATTGGGCTTCACGACCACCTTTGTCCAGGGAGGAACAGCCCTCTGCTTGGAAGGATAGGCAGAAGACAAAGGCCTCTGACACCAGAACTGAGCTGCACTTGATGAAGCTGCGAGAGGAGCTCAGAGGCTCAGCTCATCGCTGCTACCCTGGGGTTCCCTGGGGCTCAGGGAGTAGGATGCTGTGCTCAGGGTGCTCCAGGCCTGGGGATGGGTGGGTTTTCAAGGTCAGGTACCAGGCTCAGAAGTTAGTCATGAAACGTCCCTTCTGTGTTGTAGGCAAATCAGCGGGCTTAGGCTCAGGGGCAGAGAGATTCCCTGAGAGTCTGGAGCAGGCTCAGCCTCAGAGAGGTCACCCTCTGGGTGCAGCAATAGGTCATGTGGGGAATGTAATGAATGTGGCAACAACTAACATCGAGGCACCTGCCATGGGTTCACGATTTATTAATTAGAGGAGAATCGGGTTATCCCTAGAACATTCTCCTTCATTGCGTCTTGCTCATGGAAAATAGACATTAGTCACCTTCTAAGCAGTCCCTTCTCATGGAGTCTTCCCTGCTGCAGCTCCTGGCAGGTGCATCTATGCACAGTGTCCGTGGTGCCCGCAGGAGCATCGCGGGGATACTGTCCATGGTGCTGACGACCATCCCTCGGGATACTGTCCATGGTGCTGACAACCGCCTGCTATCCCATGCTTATAACCTGTGAGCTGTGATCTTCCATCTGTGAGTTGTGTCTCCTTTCTTTTCATGCTTAACAACTGTGCACTTGTGTTTGTCTGACACTGCCAACTCTGTGGTAATTTGCTACAGCACTAGTAGAAAACTGAAAGAAGACATCACCTTGTCTGATACACCCTTGTGTGCAGTAAGTTTGACATAAATCACAACGTGAGACTGTAATTTTATTTACCTCCCTTATCTCATTGATAAACAATACCTGGCCTGTGGCAGAACATCCTTATGAACTGTGGACTCTGTGCCTGCACATCTATTTTCTGAGCCATAGTTCAGCAGCTGATAGTTGGAGTGTCTCCCCTGGTCTCCTACTGCTAATGGGAGTCTGAGTCCTCCAGGGCTCCTGGGCAAAAATGGGTAGGGTATGGGGGTTGGGACTCTCCCTTCTACCAGCCCCTCCATTCTCCCTTACAGGCCTTCATGCTGGGTTCTCCATGGTGTGGTGCAAGAATGCTGGTGATAGAGGGTGGGGAAAGGGTATGGGGGATGACTGTTCTCACCAGTACAATGAAGGGACAGAGGTTGGGGGGATCCCCTTTGACTCATTCTCTCTCTCCTCTTCTAGGAAAGCCTTCCAGTGATCTGGAGGTTAATGGAGCCCTGAAAACACACAAAATGTTCAATTTCAAATGGAATGCTGACTGCCAAAGGAAGCCACTATCTAACTGGTGCAAACAAAAAACTACTATCAACATGATGCTGAGTGAATGCAACTAGTCACAGAGGACCCTATGGTATAATGTCCAGAAGGGGAAAATCTACAGAGAGAGAAAGCAGACTGGCATTTGCCACGGATGTAGGAAGTGGTAGAATCAAGCATTGATGGCTAAAGGAAACGGGTTTTTTTTTGGACTGGTCTGTGGGTAATAAATATGCTCTAGAATTGTACACATGATTGCTCAACTCTGTGAATAACTAAAAGCCACTGAACTGTACACTTTAAATGGGTGGATTGTATAGTATGTAAATTATAAACGTTTTTTTTCAGCACACAATAAGGTGAGGATATGGGAAACCCAGACACTTTCACACAAAGTTGCAGTATGGGTCTATTGGAACAACTTTCATAGAAGCCAATTTGGCTTCTTTTTAAATGACATTTGCAGAAAATGTTGAGCCCTGACATCACCTGTTGGACTGCACCCGACACATGTACTCATACGTGTGCAAAATGACCTGAGTTCAAGGCTTTTCCCTGCAGAAAGCTAGAGACAACCTAAGTGCCCATTAGAAGGGAGCAGAGTGAATAAACCCAGCATCATCCACATTGTAGAAAGCTCCACAGCATATTGACTAAAGAAGAAAGGAAGTTCTTTATATCCAGAGAGAAAATAATCTCCAAGATACAAGCAAGTACAGAGCAGTGTAAAGAGGATATATCTATGCATAATAACAGGGGAGAATATATACATGACAGAATATATAAACACAGCGTATGTCCAGGAAGACACAAGAAATTGGTCACCCTGGCCACCTCCAGCAGATGAAATGAATGGATGGAAATTGTGGTAGAAGAATCTTTTCTCTGAATATCCTCCCATGCCCTTTGAACTTGGAATGAGAGGAATGTTAGCTTTTTAAAAATATAAACATGGCAACTAAATGCAACCTGTGTTTTTGAACCAGAAAAAAATTTTTAATCGTGTTAAAACAATTGGTGGAACAACTGACAAAATATGAATAAGATCCGTGGAATTTAATAACATGGCTTCAATGTTAATTTTCTGAATTATGTAAAGAATAGGCTTGACCTTACATATAAATGTAGTAGTATTTAGGGGTAAAGGGGAATCATGGGAGTTCCCTGGTGGTATAGTGGCTTAAGGCTTCAGCGCTGGCGCTGTCAGCGCTGCGGCCTGGGTTTGATTCCCAGCCAGGGAGCTACCCACATACCAAAAAGAAAAAAAAAAAGAAAAAAAAAAGGGGGGGAATCATGCTTCAGAAAAGAATAATAAAGTGTTTGTATGTATGTGTATGTGTGTGTGTGTGTGTACAGAAACAGAGAGAAAAGTAATAAACCAAAAATAAATGAGGTAAAATGTTAATTATGATTGACCACTAAATAAAAATTCTTTCCACTATTTCTGCAATTTTTCTGTAAGTCTTAAATTATTTCAAAATAAACATTGCCAAAAATGAAAATAAATATATTTAAGAGTAATACAGAAATAAAACTGAAATCACTTTTTAAAGATAAGTAGTAACAGTTCTGCATGGATGTTACAAATAATTTTTTAAAGTTGCATAATTTGAGCACCAATAAAGATATTCACTGCCATAGATTGTAACTCATCAAATATATTTAATCTATATATTTATAGAGTTAATAATAATGGTAAAATAAAATGGACTTAGTTACCTTGGGAGGATGCAAGAGAACCAACATGATTTTGAAAATATGGGAATAAAATGAAACCAACAAGCCTTTTTTCTGCATTTCCGTCAAAGCCCTTAGCCCTAGATAAAGAAATAATAAATGAAGGCAAGTCCCTCTTTACAGAAACATTCCAATCAGGCAATGAAGGAGGAGTGACAGATTGGAATTCTACCACTTGTCACCTCTAATTCATCAATGGGTGTAGTCACTGATGCCCCAAACAGAGAAATAGACACACAACGCCCCAGGAAGACTTGCAAAATGCCGAACCTGCTCAGACCCCTACATCCAACATGATAGGACATAAAGAGGCCAGGGGAGGTGACAATGACCCTCACAAATGCAGTCAGCACATCCTGCCTAGGAAATTCTATGGAATAATTATCTGGTTTCTTTGCCAAATAAATAGCAAGGGAGAAAAAAAAATAGGAAGTCTTTAGACTAAAGGCAACTTAAAATACAGAGCCACACACACCACTAAACTACAGTGTTTGTGGATAGATACTTAACTGACAGGCCAGTGATTATTCTTGGGGGGCAGAAAGGCAGATCAGGTGGTCACTGACAGGGGCAGGTAGAGGGCTTCTGGGCTGGCTGCCAGGTTTATCTCCTGCCACAGCTGGTAGTTACCGGAGTGTCCCATACAATAATTTAGCTGAGCATGTGTTTGATGTTATTTCATATACTTGTGTTATGTTTTATAATGTAAGTTTTAAAAAATTATAAACTACATTTATAAGTGCCAATAGTGTGGTGACAGTCTGCAGACCCATTTAAGCTTTGGAACACACTGGGAATCAGGAAAGTATTGCCTCCATTTACAGTAGGTGAACCAAGTCCCGAGTTCCTGTTCTTTCCTTCCTTCAACTGTTATTCCCAGCCATTCCTAGCTGAGAGAACTCAGATAATTGGAATTGAGGAAATAAGTGGGCAAGATGGACCTAAGCCTTGTCTGCATGGTGCATACATTGCAGGAACTAATTATGCCATTATACAAATCAATGTTATCATCCAAAATTGCTGGGAATGAAGAGAATAGGCTGTTACATGAGAGGATCATCTGCCAACTGGAACACCAGGGACGCCTTCTGGACACTGACCCAAAGTCTCAAAAATAAGAGTCAGCCAGGGTAGCCTGAGGGAGAACATTCCAGGTAAAAGGATCAGCAAGTGCAAAAACCTTACGGCAAGAACAAATGTGTCATGTTGGCATGTCAGAGCACCTGAAGCTGAGCAGAGTGAGTTGGAGAGAGTGGTGAGAGGTGGGCAGCAGCCACGTCATGCAGGGGCTGGTAGGCCATTGTGGGGGGCACAGGGGCCACTGAAGGCTTCTGGTGGGGATGACTGAAGCAAAAGGGGTCAACATCATTCTGGGTGTTGTGTGGGGAACAGATTGTTGAGAGACAAAAAATAATTTGGGGACATCGGTGAGGAAGCTGGCATGGCGTAACAAAAACCAGAGATGCAGGTGAAAGTGAATGGGGAAAGGATGGTAATAATTCTGATAATACTAATAATTGCAATTCTAATCAGAGTACCAGTAGCCCACATTCACTGAGGACCTACTATGTGCCAAATCCCATGCCAAGCACTTTAACAATTACCCAGTGTATGCTGTCATTATTCCCAATTTGCAGCTAAGTAAACTGAGGCAGAGAGGTGCACCGAAGTTCAGCCAGCTAGGAAGTGTCAGGGCAGGGATCTGATCCCAAGCAAAGTCAGTACTCTTGGGGCTCACATGATCCTGAAAACAAGCGGTGGCATTTGAAGATTTAATAGGACTGGGAGGGAGAGAGAAAGGGCAAGAAGGGGTAATTTGTTGATTTCTGCATTCATTTATCCACTTGTTTATGTTTCTCTGACTAAGAAATACTTCCTGGACTCTTCTGTGCCCTGCCATCCCCAGTTGCTCCCTCTGAAGCAGTGCTAACCATGGTGCCCACTTGGATTCTGAAGAATTTCTAGATACCCTCATCTCCTGAAAGGCAGAGGCCCTGAAAACAGGCAGACTGTTCAAACCTAGCTCTACCACTTACTGGGTGTGTGACATTGGCAGGTCACTTCTCTTCTCAGGCTTCACTTCCTTTGTGTAAAGGGGGCCACAACGCACCACCCTGCTGCAGATGGTGGCAGGATTAAATGAGTGACCTCGTGTAAAGCACACGGAAGAGAGCTTGGCCCAGCCCCACAGGTGACACCCAGGTGTAGATGAGTATGAGATCCACATTGGTGGGTAAAGGTCCACCTGGCCCCAGAAGCTCTGTGTCCACAGGAACCAATAAGTCAGGTAACAACTCCATAAGAATGTGCATGGCTTCCTAACAAATTAAACTTAGAGATATGCAACTTACTTATAAGCATCATGTTTACCCTAAGTCAGGGTGCCTGGCAACCCAGCTGACAGTTCACCTTGATCAGGCTTCCAGGGGAACCAGCTAGAAAGATCTGCTTACCCTTTACCCAGATAATGATAGGAGCTACGTTGGGGGCAGGGGGGTTCTTTGGAGCAAAAAATGAAATGATAGATTTTCATTATATATATTTATAATTTCATGAATATATGCCATATACACATGAACTACATATTGATAAATTATACAATATGTAATTTCATGATTCACAAATTATACAATATATAATTTCATGGACATATATACATGAATATATATAAATTTTCATGTATGCGTTTATATATATATATATATATATATATATATATATATATATAAAATATAAGTTGAACCATGTTACATTTGACCATTTCTCATTTCCAAGTAATAATTCCATATGGTTCAAAGTGATTAAAAAGGCTGCATGTGGACCCTCGCCTACATGAAGCTCTCAAACATGATTATTATTATTAATTAATAAAGAATACAATACACTGCATGTTATTTTACATATTTTGTGATTTATTATAGATGTTAGACATGTCAGTAATAATTAATATTGATATTATTATTGTGTGTACAAAGACACACACACACACACACACACACACACACACACACACATGAATCTTCATAACAGCATTGCTTAAACAAATATAAACCCAAGTTCTTTTCCGCAGACAGCAGGCAGCTTCTGGGTCTGAGGGAGGAGGGGCTGGGGCCTGGCCTCCTGGGTCTGAGTGAGGAGGGACTGGGACCTGGACTCCTGGGTATAAGTGAGGAGGGATTGGGACCTGGACTCATAGGTATGAGGGGCGGGGCCGGGGATGGACTCCTCTGTCTGAAGGAGGAGAGGCTGGGGGCCTGGACTCCTGGGTCTGAGAAAGGAAGGGCTGGGCACTTACTACGTAGTCTTATTGTAGTCACTTACTTGCTTAAAATGTCAGTTTTTACATATGTGAAATTGGGGTAATGATGACACCTTTCTCCTATGGTTTTGGAGAACAAAAGGAATCTTGCACTAAGCTCCCCTTCCTGTCATCACTCATGTCACTGTCCCTGTCTGGAATGCCCTTTCCTCTTTCTACTGGCTAACTCTTAGTTACGTTCCTGGAATGTGTCCTACCCCCACCAGGCTCAGCATCCCTTTTCTGTGATCCAGCGTACCCATGCATGCTTCTGCAGTAATCCTGATCTGTGATGTCACAATAGGTTACATTACTTTATATCCTGTTTCCTTCTGAGGCCCATGAACTAAATCTTTCATCACTATATCCCCAGTTCTTTGCATAGAGCTCAGCACGTGTAGATTGAGTAACTGGATAAATGTAAAAGATTGGAGTCCTATGAGGATGGGAGCCAAAATCATTTTTGTGGGAGACATAAATAGAACATGTCAAGTTCCAACTGTGACACTCTCTGGTTCAAAAATCTCAGCATGTAACTTCTGCCTAAAGACCAAACTCCAAAATTATTAGTCTGATTTTCAACTGCATTGATGATCCAAACACCCCTCCCCCATAGCTGTGTTATCTATGACCACTCTCTGAATTTTTATGTTCTGGTGAACACTTGGTACCTGCTCTGTGTTCTCCAATTTCTGTTCTTCTCCCTGGTGTTTTTTCCTCTTACCACACCTTTTCCATGTCTTCAATGTCTTTCCAAATTTTATCCATCCCTCAGGAATTTGTGCCAATGCAACCTATGCTGAGACAGTTTCCTTCATCCTTAGCTGGTTGTATTAGTCCCAGCTATGAAGTTTTACAAATACTTCTATTCCTCTCCAAAGAAGTTGTCACTGCAGATCTTGCTGTGTTGAGTTGTGTTTGCCTTTTAGGCTGTGAAATTCTGGGGGTGGGAGAGAGTGAGTGATCTCCTCTAAAACATCTCTGCTCTATACTTCCCAGTCCTTAGTTGATACTTGTTGCATGGCTGCAACTTAGCAAATGCTTGCTGCATACCTGCTGGATCTAGCAGGCTCAGGTGTACAATGGGCATCCATGAAAATTTAGAGTTAGGAGACAGATCTTTGAAAAGACAGAGCCTCAGGCCCACCACAGGCAAGGAAAGGACAGACTGACCTTAAGACCTGGGTGAGGCCAGCAAGTTGATCTGGCGTGGAGTCACAGCAAAGTTAGGTACAACCTGTATTCATTGCAAGGTTCGCCATTCACATGTTGGTCAAACTCGTGGGCCTTGGTTTGCTTATCGGTAAAATTGTACTTACCCCTCCAGGAAGAGTTGAAAAGATGAAGTAAGATATTTGTAGTTACTATTTATTTACTCTTATTGTGTCTTACAGACATTATATTGCTTAACCGAAAGGAGGGCAAGATAGTGACCAGGGAGGGGGTTTCTAAAGATTCTCGCAGGAAACACAATTGAACGGCTGCTCAGAAGCAAAGAAAGAGGACCCTGGGTGACACAATGATAGCTGAGAAATCCACACGTCGTAAGAAAACACCTGCAGGTTGGAGAAAAAGGGGCGAGCGGTAGAGAGGGGAGAGAGCAGAGACAGATCGCGTCAGTACCCCATAGCTGCTGACCATCTGGGAGCAGCACAGTTCATGGGAGTGGGGAGGCCAGGAGGCGACAAGAATGAAAGCCAGCCAAAGTGGCAGAATGGTGGAGACCGTGGGGGAGCTGGGACTTAGAGCAGCGTGTTAGGGACAGGGTTTGAGGGCCAGCCTCTGAAGCTCTTGAGTAGCAAGAGGGCTGAGCGAGGACTCTGAACAGCCACAGGCCAAAGTAGAGTCTCATAGACAGCGCCTCAGCTCCCAGCACCCTCATGGCCCACAGCACATGCAAACACGGCTCCTTTACAGGGCTGCAGTTCATAGCCCATAGCGGAGGCAAGCAAGCTTCCTTCACATGACCCATGACATCAGGCCCATGGCTTTGGATTTGTGGCTCATGTACACCTGCAGACTCCACCCTGAATGCTGGTCGATTGAGCAGGCCTGGGAAGAAAGGTGGATTTGATAGCATTCTCCCCAGCCAGCAAGAGCAGCCTTGTCCGGCCTCCCCCAGCTTCCCCGGCATAGGGCAGGAGGTGGAGCAGGCCCAGCGTGCTTTCTGTTGGCCTCTCCCCTCTACTACAGCCTCCCCAACAAATTGCAAGAAGCAGAGGGACCCCAGAGAGATGTGCACCGCTTCCAAATGTGGCTGGAGACTAGAGATAAGACCTAAAACAAACAAACAAACAAACAAAACAACAACAACAACAAAAACACTCCTCTCTTCCAAAACTTGGCCCCCAGTGCCACCTAGTGTGTAGACTATAGCAAGACAGCACAAAAATACTAATCAGGGCTCCTGGGTTCTGCTAAACATAATGCCCTCATGTCAAAGAGGAAGAACCCAGCAGACAGTATGAATTCAAGATCTAAAGCTGCTCCGAAAGAACATGAAAATGTCCAGAAGAGAGTTTCATAGACCTAGAATTTTCTGAACTAAGTGACAGAGAATTTAAAATAGCCATTCTAAAGGCTCTGAGAGAAATGAAAACATACTGGCAGAACACCATACCTGAGGTGAACGACCTAAGAAAGGAAATCCATGAACAAAAGGAACAACTTAACCAAGAAGTTCAAAACATAAGGAAGATCGAGATGGAAATTCAAGAGATAAATAATACAATAAAAGAAGTGAGAAATGAAATAACTGCCATAGGAAACAGGGCCAACCAGATCAAGGAAAGAATTAGTGATATCAAAGATCAGAACATGGAAACATCTCAGAAAGAAGAAGAGAGGGAATATAGAACCAGAAGGATTGAAAGAACTCTGCAAGAACTATCTGACTCCATGAGAGAAAACAACATCAGGACAATAGGATTAGAAGAAAGAGCAGAGCATTCTAGAGAGAACATACACAAATAGTAGATGAGAATGTTCCAAGCCTATGGAAAGATCTGGAACCCCAAATTCAAGAAGAAAACAGGTCCCCTAGATACCTGGACCCTAGCAGATCTTCTCCAAGACACATGGTACTACAGATGTCAAAAACTAAAGACAAAGAGACAATTCTCAAGGCAGCCAGAGGAAAACCCATCAGGCTGGCATCAGACTTCTCAGCAGAAACTCTACAAACCAGGAGAGAGGGGAATCCAATATTCAAAACTTTAAAAGAGAGAAACTTCCAGCCAAGAATAAATTATCCAGCAAAAATATCTTCCAGATATGAAGGTGGAATAAAGACCTCAGACAAAGAGAAATTGAGGGAATTTGCCAGCACAAGGTCGGCACTTCAAGAAATACTGAAGGAGGGTCTTTGACCTGAAACAAAACATCAGGAAAAATGAAATATAGTTGGGGCAACAAGAAAGAAACAAAAGTAAAACAATAACAAACAAGTAATGGCCACAGGAAATCCTCACATATCAATCATCACTCTAAATGTTAATGGACTGAACTAACCAATAAAAAGGCACAGAGTGGCAGACTGGACTAAAAAACAGAACCCATCCATATGCTGTCTCCAGGAGACACACCCCAGCCATAAGGACAAACACAGACTCAGAGTGCAAAGATGAGAAACAATACACCAAGCAAATGGTAACTAGAGAAAAGCAGGAGTTGCCATACTGATATCTGATTAAATAAACTTCAGGTTAAAAAGATAACAAGAGACAAAGATGGATGTTACATAATGATAAAAGGCACAATACAAAAACAAGAAGATTTGACACTTATTAATATATATGCTTCCAACCAGAAAGCACCAAAATTTATTAACAGATCTGAAAGGAGAAACTTACAAAAGCACAATCACTGTAGGAGACTTAAACACCCCCCTAATGGGCATGAACAGATCATCCAAACAGAAAATAAATAAGGAAATATCAGTTCTAAATGACACATTACAGCAATTGGACATAATTGACATTGACAGGACACTTCATCCAGCAAAAAAGACTATACATTCTTTTCTAGTGCACATGGAACATTCTCAAGAATAGACCACATGCTGAGACAAAAAAGTAGCCTCAGCAAATTCAAGAAGATTGAAATCATACCAAGTGTATCCTCAGACCACAAAGCTTTGAAATTGGAGATCAACTGTAAAAGGAAAGCAGAAAAAAACACATATACATGGAGATTAAACAACACCTTATTTAAAAAAGACTGGATAAAGGACCATCTAAAAGAAAAGATTAAAAATATATAGAAAATAATGACAATGAAAATACAACATATCAAAATTATTGGGACACAGCAAAAGCAATAATAAAAGGGAAATTTATATCATTACAGGCCTATCTTAAGAAACAAGAAAAACCACAAGTAAACACCTTAGCATCCCATCTTAAAGAACTAGAAAAAGAAGAGCAGAGAAAATCCAAAGTCAGCAGAAGGAAAGAAATGATAAAAATTAAAGCAGTGCTAAGTCAATTAGAGAACAGAAGGACAATAGAAAAAAATATTACAAAGAGCTGGTTCTTTGAGAAAGTCAACAAAATTGACAAACCCCCGGCTAGACTAATCAAAGGACGAAAGGAAAGGACACAAATATCCACAATTAGAAATGAAAGGGGAGAGATTACCACTGATACCACAGAAATACAAAGGATTATAAGAAAATATTATGAAGGACTTTATGCCACTAAATTTAACAACCTAGAAGAAATGGACAAGTTTCTAGAAACTTATAGCCTAGCTAGACTGAACCAAGAAGAAATGGATAATCTAAATAGACCAATCAATAGCAAAGAGATTGAAATGACTATCCACAATCTCCCTAAAGGCAAAAGCCTCAGACCAGATGGTCTCACCAAAGAGTTCTACCAAGCATTCAAAGAAGAATTAATGCCTATCCTCCTCAGACTCTTCCAAAAAAATTGAAGAGGAAGCAATACTTCCTAACTCATTCTATGAGGTCAACATTACCCTAATACCAAAGCCTGATAAAGACAACACAAAAAAAGAAAACTTCATCTCTGATGAACACAGATGCAAAAATCCTAAACAAAATATTAGCCAATAAAATACAGCAATGCATCAAAAAGATCATACATCATGATCAAGTGGGATTCATCCTGGGAGCACAAGGATGGTTCAACATATGAAAATCAATTGATGTGATACACCACATAAACAAAATGAAAAATAAAGTCCTTATGGTCATATCAATTGATCCATAAAAAGCTTTTGACAAGATACAACATCCATTTATGATTAAAACACTAAAAAAATAGTTATAAAAGGAAAGTATCTCAACATAATAAAGGCCATATATGACAAACCCTTGGCTAACATCATACTGAATGGGGAAAAGCTGAAGTCTATTCCCCTAAAATCAGGAATGAGACAGGGATGCCCCCCTTCACCACTGCTATTCAATATAGTACTGGAAGTTCTAGCCACAGCAATCAGGCAAGAGAAAGGAATCAAAGATATCCAAATTGGGAAAGAAGAGGTCAAATTGTCACTATTTGCGGATGACATGAATCCTTTATATTGAAAATTCCAAAGATTCCACCAGGAAAGTATTAGAAACAATAAATGAATACAGTAAAGTCGCAGGATACAGAATCAATGTACAAAAATCAACAGCATTCCTATATACAAACAACGAATCCACAGAAAAAGAAATAAGGGAGTCAATTCCTTTTGCTATCACAACAAAAAGAATGAAATACCTGGGAATTAACTTAACAAAGAACGTGACAGACTTATACACAGAGAACTATAAGACACTTTTGAAAGAAATTGAAGCAGACTAAGAAATGGAAAAATATCCCGTTCATGGATAAGAAGACTTAACATTGTTAAAAATGGCCATTTTGCCCAAAGCAATCTACAGATTTAATGCAATACATATCAAAATCCCACAATCATACTTTCATGAAATAGATAAAGAAATTATCATTTATATGGAGTCATAAAATACCTCAGGTTGCCAAAGCAATACTACATAAAAAGAATAAGGTTGTGGTATAACACTCTCTGACTTCAATTCATATTACAAAGCATCAGTAGTCAAAACAGCTTGGTATGGGCAGAAAAACAGAAACATAGACCTGTGGAAGATAACTAAAAACCCAGAAATAAGTCCACAAATTTGTGGACAAATAATTTTTGATAAAGAGCAAACAATATGCAATGGGGAAAAGACAGCCTCTTCAGTAGGTGGTGCTGGGAAAGCTGGAAAAACATATGCAAAATAATGAGCCTGAGCTGTGAACTCTCACCATATACAAAAATTAACTCAAAATGGATTAAAGCCCTTCATATCATACCTGCAACAATAAACTGTATAGAAGAAAACATCGGTACTAAACTTATCAACATAGGTAGGATTCAAGAGAAGTAAAAGGCAAGGTAAGTAAATGCAAAAATAAAGGAATGGGACTATATCAAACTAAAAAGCTTCTGCACAGCAAAAGAAACCATCAACAAAGGAAAGAGATAGCCAACTGAATGGGAGAAAATATTTGCAAATAATGCATCAGATAGGGGTCTAATATCTAAAATATATAAAGAAGTAATACGAGTTAACAACAACAAAAAACAAACAACCCAATTAAAAAGTGGGCAAAGGAACTAAACAGACACTTCTCCCATGAAGAAATACCAATGGCCAGCAGACATATGAAAAATGCTCACCCTCATTAGCTATCAGGGAAATGCAAATCAAAACCACAATGAGATACCTCCTCACACCTGTGAGAATGGCTGTTATCAACAAGACAAGGAATAACAGGTGCTGGAGAGGATGTGGAGAAAAAGGAACTCTCGCACCCTGCTGGTGGGAGTGCAAACTGGTACAACCACTGTGGAAGGCAGTGTGGAGGTTCCTCAGAAAATTGGGAATGGAGCTACCATATGACCCAGCAATCTCCCTCTGGGGATCTACCCAAAAAACTTGAAAACTTTTGTCCGCAAAGACTTATGTACCCCAATGTTCATTGCAGCGCTGTTCACAGTGGCCAAAACATGGGAACAACCAAAGTGCCCTGTCACGGATGACTGGATAAAGAAGCTGTGATACATATACACAATGGAATATTACTCAGCTATAAGAAAAGATGAAATAGTGCCATTTGCAACAAAATGGATGGACTTGGAAATTATCATGCCAAGTGAAATAAGCCAGACAGAAAAAAACCAAAAACTGTATTTTACTCATATGTGGAATATAAAACTGAAAGCAACAAAGAAAAAATGAACCAACAAAAAAATCTATGGACACAATCAATAGTTTAATGTTTATTTGGGGACAAGAGGGGAGGGGATGGAGAAAGGGGAGGGACTAGGAGAGGAGGGGGGGAGCTAAATATATGGTGATGGAAAGAGAAATCACATTAGGTGGTGAACTTATTATACAACAAGTTGACAATGGACTGTAGAATTGTACACCTGGAACCTATGTAATTCTTGCTAACAAATGCCACCCAAGTAAGTTTAACAATAAAAATAGAAATAATAATAATAATAAATAAAGGGGTTTTTTTAAAGTGCATTTAACACACACACACACACACACACACACACACACACACAAAGAACAAAAGTAATGGAGGAAGTCAAAAATAGGAGCGTCAAAGTAAAGAAATAATGATTGACTAAGAAACATATTTTTAAAATGCTCAAGTGAAAATTGAAATTTATAAAAACATATACTAGGACATATCTTGAATGAGGAAACAGAAATACTCTAATTGATAGTATTCCTGTTAAATTGAGTACTGACAGGAGTCTAAGAGAATAATTTGAGAATATCTTGTATAAATGGAGTGTATATGCCCTTGATCAATCTAGCAATATCAAACATGACTGAAATAATATCTAATGTATGAGCAGTCCTACTTGCACATGTTCAATTAAAGAAATCCCAGCTCACATAGACCAATGATCACAGACCAGGATATTCAGCAAAGTACATGTGAAAAGTGAAAAACTCTTGAAACCTAAACACTAAACAATAAGAGAGGTTTAAATACATTATGGTATTTTCATATAAAACACTAGGTCAAATGGTTTTTTA
This sequence comes from Lyroderma lyra, assembly GCA_004026885.1. Taxonomy (NCBI): domain Eukaryota; kingdom Metazoa; phylum Chordata; class Mammalia; order Chiroptera; family Megadermatidae; genus Lyroderma; species Lyroderma lyra. Next base: position 29,492 of record PVJL010004093.1, read on the forward strand.
ATTTTATAGAAAAATTCAGAGGACAAGCAGATTGCAGAGGAAGGTGTGAGCAGCAGAGAAATACACCACACATTTTTTTTCTCAATGCTAAGCATCTGTTGTTTTAACTAAATAGTCTTTTTTGGCTATGGCAGCATTTCCAGTTTGAGTTGACATCCCAAAGATATTAGGCATTGTGAATGGGACTTAAAGATACACTGGGATAAACAAAGTTATGCAAATTATCTGTAGTGTAGGACTTAAGAAGCATTTATTTCTTAGAAGGGATTTAGTATTCAAAGCTTCATAAACCTGTGTGATCAAACAACATTTTTCAAGTACCTTTACATACTACTGTTCCCAGAGACATTCTTTCAGATATGTTGGATTAAGGCACTGGTATCTATTTGTAATATTAGAAATTATGGAATTATTAATTTCCTTAGGTGTGGTTACATAAGTAGGAGGCAGCCTTTATTCTTAGGAGTTGCATGATTATACAAGAGCTGTCTGGAAAATATCCAGCCATGTAATATGAAAAATAGAGGCTTTTATGGCTGGATATTTTTCTGGTCAGCCCTTGTACTTACAGACAGGGGAAATGTCATGATGTCTACAATTTATACTCAACACCATAGCAAAAATGTAAAAAATTATATAGAAGCCAAAGATGACAATATATTAACAATGACTAATCTAGAAAGGGCATACAAGTGTTCACTGTACTAATTTTTAAAATTTTTCCAAATGGAAATTGTTTCTAATTTACCATGAATTTTGGACAGAAAAAGCAGACTGTAACTTGTCTGCTTTTTAGATTATGAAAAGAAAAAGCATTACAGCTCTCCATGATTTTTCAACTCTGGAGATGTTTTTCTCACATTAGTTTTCAGAGATGAGTTCTGACTTTAGAAATAGAAGTGTATTTTACTAGACTTTATCTACAGTTATCTCAATATAAGTAAGGAGTGAAAGGTAATGGACTGCTTTTACAAAGTCCTTACACTCATAGGTCTTCCTCTCACATGAATTTACTATTACTAATAACAAAAATAACAATATTTACTGAGCACATACTCTTTTAAAGGTTTTTTAATTGATATTTCATCCTCACAAAAATACAATTAGGTACTATTATCACTATTTTAAAACTGAGGCACAGAGAGAAGTATTTTGCAAAATACCACTCAGGATAAGGTGGAACTGTGGGAATTATAGTAAAGAGATGCCATGGCTAAAAGAGCCTTTTTCCACATTCATTACATTAACATAATTACTTTTTAACAGGTATGAATATTTTTAAAAATTATCACATAGGATACACTTCTAGAAGTCAGACATTTCATGAGGGTGGGTTTTCTCTCTCTTTACCCACTGAGTTTTTCTAGCCCAGAGCATGGTGACCCCTTCTTATTCCTCCACTCTAAACAGCAGTAATTTTGTTTATGTTTTACTGAATCTTACAACTAATGTACCTAAAACTACTATAAATGCAACATGAACATTTAGATAGCTTTAGCTAAAGTTGTGAACATTTAGTCATATACTCATAATTTGTCTCATTCAAAATTATCTATTTCAACAATATCTGAATTTGGCTATCCAGAAATATTGCAGTTCACATGGGCTATATCTGTGCTTGTGGCCATTTTTCAAATGAAATGTTGAGATGCCCTCCATTTTCTATGGAAGCTCCCAAATAGTTCTGGAATAGTGCTGGGACATCTTTTACTAGGGACATGGTCACATTAATGCAGTCATACCAACTTGAGAATAAAACAAAGGTGCATCTAGGCTTTAGGAATGGCACACTACATTTGCAAGTGCAGTGGTTCTCCTGTACAAATGCCAGCAGGCTTGCTAAGGCAGCTAGAATAAGTCAATTTATCCCTTTCACAAATTCATTCCTCATGTCTTAAATAAGTCAAACACACTTTCTTGTTCTTCCTAAAGTGTCCTTTCCCCCCCCACTTTATAAGGGGCCCATGAATTTAGAAGTATTTTCTATTGCAGTGCTATATAAGGTGTGGTCCATGTACTGATGCTGGTCCACAGTGTTTGCTTCTGGTATGCAAAGAGTTGAGGTATAGACACTGAGAGCAAGCATTTAGAAAGCTTTAAAACAATTTGACAGAGCTAATTTATGTCTGTTAAATTCAACAATAATATCAGGGCTTTCATTTGAATGAATGTTTTTCTTCCTGGTGTTCCTATTTTATTGCATTTTATAAAAGTATTGGTCAACAACAATGTATGTGTCAGGGGGTGGGGGAGTGCCCTCCACCTTGGTCTGGGATGCATTGCACCAATATCTACTAAAGTTTTAACTAAGACTTGGTGAAGCTATAATATTTCAACTCTTTAAATCAGCATATATAGTATAAAACAATTTCTGTTAAGTTTCAAGAATGAAACAAGGATTTCCACATGTTGCCTAACAAGTAAAACATTTCTTAAATTATGAGTTCTCCACTGTTTAAAAGGGATTTCGAAAGGTCATTGTATCCTCTTTACATTATGCATAGGATAGGGTTTCCTCACTAATATGATTTCTCTGATGTAAAGTAAGTTGATCACTACGAATAAAGGCTTTCCCACATTCTTTGCATTTGTAGGGTTTCTCACCGGTATGAATTCTGTGATGTCGAGTAAGTTCTGAATTAACAGTAAAGGCCTTCCCACATTCTTTACATTTATAGGGTTTCTCACCCGTATGAATTGTGTGATGTCGGGTAAGTTCTGCTTGAAGACGAAAGGCATTCCCACATTCTTTACATCCATAAGGTTTCTCACCAGTATGCAGTCTAAAATGTTGAGTAAGATGATACCGACGACTAAAGGTCTTTCCACATTCTTTACACTCATATGGAATCTCACCTGTGTGAATTCTTTGATGTAAGGTAAGTTGATAACTACAGATAAAAGCATTCCCACATTCATTACATATATAGGGTTTCTCACCAGTATGGATTCTATGATGTTGAGTAAGATGATAGTGACGACTAAAGGTCTTCCCACATTCCTTGCATTCAAAGGGCTTCTCACCAGTATGGATTCTGTGGTGTTGAGTAAGATGATTGCTACGAATAAAGGCTTTCCCACATTCTTGACATTTATAGGGTTTTTCGCCAGTATGAATTCTGTGATGCTGAGTAAGTTCTATTTGAAAGCGAAAGGCCTTTCCACATTCTTTACATTTATAGGGTTTTTCACCAGTATGAATTTTATAATGTTGAGTAAGATTGTAGCGACGACTAAAAATTTTCCCACATTCCTTACATGCAAAGGTATTCTCATTGGTATGAATTCGCTGGTGTGAAATAAGTTGATTTCTACGAATAAAAGCTTTCCCACATTCTTTACATTCATAGGGTTTCTCACAAGTATGAATTCTGTGATGTCTGGTAAGTTCTGCTTGAAGACGAAAGGCTTTCCCACATTCTGTACATCCATAGGGTTTCTCACCAGTATGAATTCTATAATGTTGAGTAAGATGATAGCGACTGCTGAAGGTCTTCCCACATTCCTTACATCCATAGGGAATCTCACCGGTATGAGCTCTCAGATGTAAAGTAAGTTGATAGCCACAAATAAATGCTTTACCACATTCCTTACATTCATAGGGTTTCTCACCAGTGTGAATTCTCTGATGTCGAGTAAGTTCTGTTTGAAGACGAAAGGCTTTCCCACATTCTTTACAGTCATAAGGTTTCTCACCAGTATGAATTCTATGATGTCGATTCAGTTCTGCAAGAAAACTAAAGGATTTACCACATTCTTTACATTCATAGGGTTTCTCACCAGTATGAATTTTCTGATGTTGAACAAGATATGAGCCATGACTAAAGGCCTTTCCACATTCATTACATGTATAGGGTTTTACACCAGTATGAATTTTCTGATGTTGACTAATATGTCTTTGAACCCTAAAGGTCTTTCCACAAATCTTACATTGATAAGGCCTCTCACCAGTATGAATTCTTTGATGTTCAGTAAGTTGATAATGAAGTCTAAAGGCCTTCCCACATTCTTTACATTCATAGGGTCTCTCCCCAGCATGAATTGTCTGATGTACTCTCAGGTCTCTAACACGACTAAAGGCCTTCCCACATTCCTTACAGTCATAGGGTTTCATGCCAGTATGTATTCTATGATGTTCAGTAAGGTGATAATGAAGTCTAAAGGTCTTTCCACAATCATTACATTCATAGGGTCTCTCCCCAGCATGAATTGTCTGATGTACTCTAAGGTCCCCCACACGACAAAAGGCCTTTCCACATTCATTACATTTATAGGGTCTCTCACCAGTATGAATTCTTAGGTGTTGAATAAGGTATGACTGTTGTCTAAAAGCCTTCCTACATTCCTTACATTCATATGATTTCTCTCTAGCATCAGTTTTCTGATGTAGAGGAAGAGACATATGTTTTTGGATTATCATTTCACTAACACATCCCATCTGTTCTTTTTGTCTCTCAAATTCATGTCTACACTGCAAATCATCTCTGAAAACTGTGTCCTCATGAATGAAGGTTTTATTCTTTTTTGTCTGCAACTGAGATAAATATATTTCACAAACATCCTTTTCTGGAAATAACTTCTTGGTGATGTACTTAGATTCCAAATCTAAAAAAAAAAAAGCAAAAGGGAAACAAATGTTGTAATGTGATTTTTCTCTGTTGTGAGTGGGGTGAAGGGTAGGATTTCATAGTAAAGAGTGACATGAAGAAGGATTACTTTGGGAGCTGAATTTGTTTATTATTTTGATTGCATAATAGTTCCACAACATATGTATGTCAACTTATCAAACTGTACATTTTAAATATGTTCAGTTTACTGTATGACAATTATACATCAATGAAACAGTTTTAAAAGTTACAGAATGTGATACTTAAAATTGGTGCATTTTATATTATGTAAAGTATGTCTCAATACATATGATTAAGAAAAACACCTGTCCCATGACTCAGCACTTCCACTTCTATATAGAATAGACTCTCTGTTAACCAAAACTCAAGCAACCAGCACTCTCAAGCAATAAGAAAACTGCCAGTTCCTTGAGATTTTGCTGGTTGCTTTAGTTCTGGTTAATGGAGAGTCTACTTACATTTATCTGGAATCTAACAATCCCCATAGGTGTCAGTTAACTGAGAGCTACTGTATTCCCAAGAGAAATGAAAACCCAGGAACACACAAATAATTGTATAAGAATGTTCAGGTTTGAGAATAAACACAGATGACACTTGATCTCAAAATATTTGTATTTGCTGTTTTCTCTGCTTGAACTGCTCTTTCTCAGCACTCACAGGTCCTGAGACCACACTTCTTATTTCTGTTCAAAGGTTATCACCTCAGATAGGACTTTGTCAACATTATCTAAATTAGCCCTGCCAAACCCTCCAATATTGTCTCCTTACCCTGCTTAATTTTCTTCACAACATATATAACCTGGTATTATTTTTTTTACTTGTTTACTACATGTTTCCCTTACAATAGCAACACCTCCACAACAGTAGGAACCTATATCAATAGCTCTTAACCTCTAGCATAGTGCCTGGTTTCAAGTAAATAGGAAATAAGTATTAGATAAAATAATTCGTCAATATGCAATGAAGAAATGCATATAAGTGTGACTATAAAAGAGGACTTGGGAACATACGTATAATGGTTGATTAAGGGAGAATATAGAAAGCAATCTGCTCTTTGAAATGGGGGTTGGGTGGGGGACTAGAAGAGAAACAAGGAGCATAGCAAATAGGGGTAAAAATGAATTTCCATTGGTAGTTCATGTTGAGAGGATCTTAATTTCCCAGGTCTCAGGCCTTTTCTCCATAGGCCTTGGACCTTTGAAGGGAGCTTTCCAAACCACATCCCAAGAGTGTGCCTCTTCCTGATTCAGGGTGCTTGGGACGGCATCTCCCTGCCAATCTGTCATCACTCACCTGTGTACCAACTTCTTGTTCCTTTCCTCATTACCACCCAGGGCTCTTTCTCTTGCTCCAATAAAGTAATCACATCTGGCTTAGGAATGGAACATCCTTCTCACAAGTAAGAAATGCCACATGATTTAGAACAAACAAACAAACAAAAAGTTATAAGTTCAAAATGACAATTCAGAATTGGTTATATTTTAGTAAACGGTAAGTCAAAATAGTACTTGATAAAATGAAAAAGGCCATTGAAGAATATTGACATTTAAATGAACCCATCATCATAGGACTAAAGAGACCAGACAGGGGAGGGAAAAGGTCTGCTCTGCTTTTGAAGGCATATAGAGAAGGGCTAAGAATACAGACTGTAGAGCCCTATAGCCTGGCTTCAAATCTTCTGCTATCTACCTGCTATGGACCATGAAAAGTTACTTACTCTCCATGTATTATACGTTTTTAAAATCTTTTTTTCTTTCTCTTTATTTCTCCATCTTTTCTTGTCTTTTTTTTAAGTGTTGTACTTTTATCAAATGAAAAATAGGGCTAATATACCTACTTCATATGAGAACTAAATGAATCGATATATGTAAAGGCTTAAAAGGATACCTAGTACAAGTACAGAGTAGTATTTCTGTTTTTGTTATTTTATTAAAAGAAAAATACTGTTTCCTAAGCCACTTCCAGGTTCTTCTGCAGCTATTCTTTTAATGGAAAATGCAAAATTCAAAGACTGTAACTTCCAACCACAAGCAGGTTAAAGAGACTAGGTCTCTTCTAGGATGGGATATGTTTGCTTGAATTTTAAATGGATATTGTTAACCCAACCCACCAGTATATAAACCACAAAGGCTCTTTGGGTAATCAAAGAAAACCAAAATCCTGAGACTAGCTGATCTCTTTGCTGATCAGCCAGACATTAACACAGAGCAGCTATAGGAACCCTGATCATACACATCATATGAAACCTGGGTTCTCTAAAAATGTTGTAGAAACCAATCTAGGAATCATTTAGAAAAAGAAGCAATTACAGGAAGGGCCAGAGGGAGGCGTGAAGGTCATTGAAGGATGAGGAAGATGGAGATGCTTAGTGGAAGTGCCCATTTCCAATCCAATAATGCTCAAACCATTTCTTTTGAAATAGGGGGCAGAAAGTCAGCTGCTTTCTTAAAACAGAGCTCTGAAATTCAACAATGAAGAAAACAGATATTACAGAAGACAGATTATAGGTTATCTGTGCAGCTATCCTCACCTAGTGAGACCAAGTGGCTGTAGTTCTCCAACATCACGTCCCTGTACAATGCCCTCTGAACAGGGTCCAGGCACTCCCACTCCTCCTGGGAGAGGTCTATGGCCACATCCCTGAATGCCAGTGACATCTGAAATGACAGACCCATGTATTATAAACATTGTTTTAAATGTATTTTTAAGATGGAAAACTGCCAGGAAAGAGGCAACATAGTAATCAAGTAAACTAAGGTCCAAACCTATGGCATATAGGGAAAAATAAGAAAATTAGTGTTTCTGAAAGTAGAGTACCTATATGCTTTTAAAGAATAATGAATGTCAACTATAATAATAATTTTTAAAAGACTATATGTAGAACAGTCCTGTTAAGAGACCCTTATTGGTGGTAATTATTGTTATCAATAAATCATATCTTTTAAAAAAGAATATTATTGTTACAAACAAAATGTCCTGTATGTAGTGGGATAACATAATTATCCCAGGGTCTAGGAATGAATAAAATAATCAGAGTTTCCCAATGAAATTAAATCATACAAATAAGTGCACTGCCTATCATGTGCCTACATTGTAAGTTCTGAATAAATGTGTGTCTCATTTCCCTAAAAGGAATAAAAAAAATAAAGAAAAAAGAAAAAAGAAGTAGTAATCAAGTGTTTTTCCCAAAAAGTATTTTAAAATCTCTATCTTAGAAAGCAGAACCTGATTGACATTTGATTTCACTGAAACTCAGCCTCATGATTATGCAAGATAATGTCACAAGCATTGTTCCTTGTAACAAATGACAAAGTCTTCAGTTAAATTCTTTATTGGCTGGCTAATCATTGATCTCATGGATACATCAGACTAATCCTTCTTTCATATTTAGGCATTTAGGTTGCACAAAATATTAATATCTAAGGTCTTCCCTAATCCTGTGAGGCTACTTTCATTTCCCATTAGGAATCTGGAGGATCTTCATATCAACCATGACCACTGACCCTCAGGAACACCTGCCTAGATCCTGAACTAGAGGATGCTGTCACAGGATGATCCACAATGATGCCACTGATGCCACTGGAGACCAGCACAACCTTCTCTATCACAAAATTGACCTCTATCCTGTTGTTCATCCCTTCAGGGTCCCCCTGGCTAGATCTCCGAGATCCCCACATGCAGGCCTCAACCACACTCCAATCCAGTCCTATAAGCCTCTCAAGAAATAAGATCTCCTTACATGAAAACACTCAACACTAAATTCCATCTTACCTGCAAAACTCAGGCCTGTGGAGTCTAATGGGCCTATTATCTCTGTGTCATGGCACCATGATTCTAACGAAGGAAGTTCAACTACTTCCCTCAAGCAACTGCATCTTTCATGCTCCATCAATGCTCCCAAGAGAGACTGGGCACATAACAGAGGTGATGAATACTTGTAAACATAGGCAAGACAGACAAGAGCCAAATGAGGAGGACACTAGGTTGTGTGGCACTCTACTTCACTGTGATCAGAGAAACTGGGGAGCAGATTCATCAGTACAATTGTCTTAGGAAGGAAGTCTCAGAATAATAAAAATGACCTCATGAATTCACAACCACAATACTTCAAGGGAGAGAAATGTGAACTTACATGGGCCATGGTTTTAGAACTGCAAGAGTTTGTCAGTCCTCTCTTGGCTTCCTCCACTGGAGAAGCACAGTCCAGAGAAGCCAGGGCTGGGAAAGGAACAAGAGGCTTTGAGACCAGGCATGTCTCAGAAATCCCAAAATGACAAGTTAAAGTAATCCTGTTTCACCTTTTGTCTGATCCCATCTCCAATGCCTCGCATACAAATCAGAAGACACAAGAGTTTGGATAAAGCCAACCCTCCCTATACCACAGGGAAGCCTCCTGCATGAAACCAGATCATGCACTCAAGCAGAAGGGGTCTCTGACCCACCTTAACTTCTGATGATGTTATCTGTAGCTGAGATCAAACTCTTAAGTTCTGCCCTGAGCAGATCCTCTTCCATCCATGTCAACCTTCTAGAGCTCAGAAGGACTGTCCCATGTCTTCCATGGCTTAGGTATGTATCTGGACTCTGCAGACACTCAGGGAAAAAACAGGCAGCCGCCTTTCCCACTGCAAAATGCACTTCCCACATGGAATCCTTCCCCAGTCAAAACTACAGCTCCCAGAATCCTCTAGGCTCTGTTTCCAATCAACCTCTATTTCCTGTAGGAAGTTACTGACTGGTCTCTCAATATCAAGGCTGCTGTGTGAAATCATACCCGGGGTAACAACAGAAATAAATATTTTTTGTATCTTCTATGTGATGGGTCCTTTATCATATTACTATTCAATAATGTAGTGCAGTTATCCCCATTCAACAGATGAAGTAGCAGAGGCTCAAAGTAAAGTTTCTTGCTCAAATTCAGTTAGTAAGAAGTAGAACTGTCTTTAGAATCCATGTTTTTCTAAATATAAAGCTAATTCTCTTTCAACTCTGGTTTTTTCCTCTGTACCCCATAATTTTTTCCTTTGAGTGAAACTTGAGCATAGGTAATTCACTAAAAACATACAAGGCCTAACAATTAATGAATTTGCAAACTCATCCTAGAATAAGTGCTATATACCCCATTGCTGAATATCACTAAGGTCACCTTCAAAGTACTCCCCTTGGGAAGATATGCACCAACACCAGTACCTAGTCCACCCTTCAAAGCAATTTTTGAACTCTTTTTCTGGAATGGCCATCGTGTTATGCTTGACGTCCTTAATGTCATCAAAATGTCTTCCTTTCAATATATCCTTTATCTGCAGGTAAAGAAAAAAGTCACTGGGGGCCAGATCAGGTAAGTAGGGAGAGTGTTCCAATACTGTTATTTGTCCTGGCTAAAAAATCCCTCACAGACAGTGCCTGTGAGCTGGTACATTGTCGTGATGCAGGAGCCATGAGTGTTGGCAAAAAGTTCAGGTCGTTTTCATCTAACTTTTTCATGCAGCATTTTCAGCACTTCCGATAGTAAACTTGGTTGACTGTTTGTCCAGTTGGTACAAATTCATAATGAACAATCCCTCTGATATCAAAAAAGGTTAGCAGCATCATTTTGACTCTTGATTTGGACTGACAAAACATTTTTGGTTGTGGAGAATTTGCGGACTTCCATTGTGCACTTTGATACTTTGTTTCAGGTACATCCATGTTTCATGACCAAAACATTATCTTGCTGCTCCAAAAGATCTTGGCAAACTTCAACTCTCCTTTGCTTTTTTGTTCATTGGTGAGCTCCTTTGGGACCATTTTTGCACAAACCTTTCTCATGCCAAGATTTTCAGTTACAATTTTCCTGTTTCTCTATTGATGTTTACTTGGTCTACTATGCTTCTCAAAGTCAGCCAATGATTCTGATGCACAATTTAATGAATTTTTGCAATGTTTTCATCAGTTCTGCTCATTACTGGCTGCCCTTACCTCTTTTCATCAGTGACGCTTCCTCTCCATTCAGAAAAATGTTTAATCCATTTGTATACTGTCATTTTCTTTATGGCATTATCCCTATAAACTTGGACTAAACATGTCCCTGATTTCACTTCCACAGTTGCCAAATTTAACAAGAAATTTAATGTGTGTTCATTGCTCTCATTCAAGCTCCAATATTCTCACAACAACACACAAAAACATGCAACAATAATGGATGCCACGCAGCAAGACACTGCCACACATCAACATGAACACAGTTGTGAGACACAGATATACCAAGGTTATAAAACCTTACCAAGTTGTTTGTACAGTGCTGCCAAGGTAAGCGCACAATGGCAAGTTCAGGAACTTAATTGTTAGACCTTGTAATGTATTGTCCACTAACGTTTTATTAAATTTCAATACAATTAAGGAGGAACTTGTTAAAGAAATAAGAAAGTACCAGTTCACAGTTATCAGATTTGCAGATTTAAAAGTCTTATGATATGTCATATAAGCAAGGGCATGGGGAAATTGACATGTTGTAGATGCTGTAGATTTGTGCAACCTGTCTACTGACATATCACCCTGAACATGCCCGATCTCATCTGATCTCGGAAGCTAAGCAGGGTCGGGCCTGGTTAGTACCTGGATGGGAGATTTGTGCAACCTTTAAATAGGGCATACAGAAGTACGTGAAAGAATTTAACTACCCAAATCTACTTCTGGGACTATGTCCAAAGAAAATGATTATAAATGTGCATTAAAATATAGGCAGGGATGGTGGTGTTCAGTGTCCAGCAACAGCTGACTACATAAATTATAGATCACCTATGTAATGAAATAGTAAGTATATACTAAGTACTGTATAGAAACTATTTAAATAAAGAACATGGAAAATATTCAGGATACACTATAAATAGAAAAATAAGATTAAAAACTCATAAATACAATATGATTACATTTTTAAAAATACACACACAGCTACATATAAAGGAAAAAAAAGAATTAAAGAAATTGATAAAAAATCAAGATAAAAAAGACCAGAAAGGCTCTTGAGCCACTCTCCTTGCTTGAGTCCACTCCTACCTCTTTGGAGTGTACTTTCTCTTCAATAAACTATCTCTTTGTTTCACCTCTAAAAAGAAAAAAAAAGTCCAGAAAGTTATATATCCATATGTCAAAACTGCTGATCTTCATGACATATTTTGATACTCTTTTTACTTAAGTATAATCCATAACTTGTAGGTACTAGACTCATCATGGGGCTCGCTTCATAAGTTAATTAAATGTCTAATCACTACGTTGTACACCTGAAACAATATAATATTGAATGTCAACTATAATTGAAAAAATAAAATTTGAAAAATATAATACATAACTTTTTAAAAGTTTAAAATATACACATTGACCAAAAAGGATGAAAACAAATTTTAAAAATAAAAATAAATAAGCTATACATATAAACATATATACAAGGGCTATCCAGAAAAAATCCAGCCATTGACAATATAACAAGAACAGTTACATGGCTGGATACTTTCCGGACAGACTTTGTATGTATTTATTTCATTATGATAAGCACACATTCTTTCTTTTCAAAACAAGTCTCGAGAGTTCCCTGATGGCATAGTGGCTTAAGGCTTCAGCGCTGGCGCTGTCAACGCTGCAGCGTGGGTTCGATTCCCAGCCAGGGAACTACCCACACACTACAATAAATAAATAAATAAATAAATAAATAAAATAAACAAGTCTCTTGAACTTGGAGAAAAATTTCAAGATAACCAAAAAATAGCTGTTATATTTTCATTGAATGTCTTTTTTTCCTTTAGCTCCTCACACCTGAACCAATGCTCTGATTTTTTAGATATGTCCCTGTATATGACTGTACTACAATGTCTTGTATGTATAGAGGTTAATCTCGATGAGGCTTCCTTTGTGTACACTTGACAAATGTATTCCTGAGTTTATTTCGCTCTGCAACTGTCCTTTCAACCACAATATCCTCCAAAGTGCTGCTGAAAAATTTTTTCCCATTAGTCACTTTAAATCTAACATTATTAGAATAAAAACTGTAAGATATGAAGTTGTGCTATCCAATATGGTAGCCAATAGCCACCTATGGCTGTTTAAATAAAATTTTAAATTAAAATTAAGTAAAATTAAAAGTTCAGTCCCTCTGTTATAGTAGCCACATTTCAGGTGCTCAATAGCCTCATGTAGCTAGTAGCTACCATACTGGAGAATGTAAATATAGAACATATCCATCATCACAGAAAGTTCTACTGGACAGCAGTGGTATGAAGCATACAGCATAAAATGTATTTATTGCCACAAAATTCCCGAGTTCAGAAAAATTTGGTTGAAACTTGACTGAGGTAGCTAGAGAAATGGTATCTCCTTCCTATGAGCTCCAAAGGCATGTGAATTTCTCCAGTGGCTTTTATTACCTCCTATCTCAGACTTAATTCAGTCTATTCTGATTTTATGTCATTTGTTGTATCTTACAGGAAACCTAAGAGTAGCAACTAAGTTTTCAGTGCTTGTGTTCTTATAATTACTACCATAAGATCCAGAATACTATGAAGCCCTTATGCTTGATATTTGACTAAAATTCCATGTTTAGGCAGTTCTTCTTAGAAAATGTCTATAAAAGCACATTACGATATATGAATAAGATGTTTATCATATAACAACTTAAAATAACCAAATGTTATAAATACAAATAGCTACAGGAGGCAACAGGTTAAATAAATTATGGTCAGTTATAATGGCATACCAAGGCCTTATTAATACTGATTATATTGGTCCACATTTATTGTTGAAGAAAGACATTCATAATGAATTACTGAAAGTATGGGAGGAATTATACTGTCATTAATAAGAGACTTTTAAGACTTTCAGAATGTGAATCTTAGTCTGACAGCTACTACCTTTTCATTTAGTTTATTGATAAACTAGGGATAAGAATAGCACCTATCTTGTACAGTTGTCATGAAGATTGAGATATTACTTTTGATATACCATTTAATTACATAATTACTTAATAAAAGATAGTATTAAAACAAAGGATATTACATGTTCTTTATTTTATTGTTATTAAATAAAATTATTTCTGCTATTTCCCTTTCATAGTGAAAATTTAGTCCCAGGTCCATTTTTTTATAAGGACATTTTAAATATTTTAGAGCCAAGTCTTGCAAATAAAATTATTCCCTTTTTTTTTTTTTGCGGGTTGCGGGGGAGGGGGCGGTTCCCTGGCTGAGAATCGAACCCAGGCTGCAGCATTGAGAGCACTGAAGCCTAGCCACTACACCACTAGGGAATCTAAAATTATTTTTAACTAACAACATTAGCAAAACATACTCAAAGGCTAACCAAGAAATCTTTTGACCGTGCAGCTACCAAAGAGGAAACATCATTCTTCAACATAAAATTAACCAAAAGAACCTAATAAGGTATTAAATGGAGAACTTTAATAAGAGGTTCAATCTTCTTTTGCTGTCCTATGAATATTTATAGTTATTACCATCTTATTCTGCTTTCTACTTTTATAAATCTGTCCTACAAAATATTATTTGCATAATGGAACTTTAAAAGATACTTGGACAGGGGAGAGTGTTGCTATGTCCTGTGAAAGCAACCTTAAAAATGTAAAAAATGTATAATCCTGAAGGGCTATTTTATTTGATAAGTTGTATCATAATAATTACTCTTACTTGACTTATATAATCATAAAAGGTGTAATTACCTGAAAGGTTTATCAAACTAGAGGGTTTCATTGGCACTTTCTCCTTCTTCCTATATCCATCATGGTATAAGAAACCTATGATTAGGTAGAATTTTATTTTTCTAGATAGGAGTTGGACAGTCTCTGTGTCTTCTGAATGTTTAATTAGTGCAATTTCTATTCTGAAGAAGCACATACACATGCACACACATGCACAAAAAAAAATTTGCTAAAATACACCTCCCTAAAATATTAATTCTGATGCTAGGGCTATTTTAACTTCCTTCTTTGTAAGTCTTTCATGTAATAATACTGAATAACTGATTTATTTGGCAAAAAAAAGAGCATTAATTCCATAATCTTAAGTGTACAATAAATCTATATCTGATTTTAAAATATTTTAAAAGCTTAGAAGTAAATTGATTTGACATGTGTGGGAACAGTATGGAAATCAGTGTGACCATTATAAATAAAGCCTACCAATTCTTGAACATTCTTCTCCAATACAAGAGACCTTTTTTTCTGACAAGGTTCTTCTCTGAATGAACATAAGTCAGATGTGGGGACTCTGCAGACTAAATAAGAAAATTTGGGCAAGACAGAAAAGTGGTTCTCTCTCTACTTCACTGAATAATCAATTGATATATCACTCTGGGTAGAGCCCTCGTAAAATGTCTTTGAATCCCAATATTAGTAAGTAAGATTCATATAAAGTTTAAAATTTGAGTATTATTGTTCATTGCTATGAATATTACTTTACTCATGCATACTTTTTTCTTATGACAAGCTCTTTACTAACATAAATCTCAACCCCTTGATCTCTTGAAAAAAATCCCTGCCCACGATGACACAGATTTCTATGCTCAGACTTCCAATCACATTCCTGACCCCAAAAGCCTTTTAAAAACAGATGACCAGTCAAACCACCATTTATCTCGCCTTACTTTTACTTTTTTTTTTTTTTTGCCTTTTTTTTTTGTATGTGGGTAGCTCTCTAGATGGGAATCGAACCCAGGCCGCAGCGCTGATAGCACCGGAGCCTTAAGCCACTACACCATCAGGGAACTCCCTTTGCCTTACTTTTAAACTGAGGTTTTGAAGATCAATGATGTGATTCCACCTAAACACTAAACTCAATAAAACAAAGATTTAACACTATAGACTCCAGAGATGCATTTCTTACTATTATAAAAAGTGAGTGCAGAGGAATGATTTGAAAAACGAGGAGGGAGCATTTGAAGGTCAATGAGGAGAGAGATGGATCTGTATGGTCCATCATTCATTGAGAAGAAAGGCCTAGGATAGGCCACTGAACGTTTCAGGAAAAAAACAAATGTTTACAATTTCTAAAAACAAAAATGCAGGTATGAACAAAGAGAAAATACAAACTCACCTGATCTGGACTTTTAGATGTGCAACAATAATTCTTCCTTCCTCCTTGGAGCCTTGTTTTGGAGAATGGCAGGATTGGAGAAGGAGGAACTTGTGAAACACAGGGCCTTTCTTAGAGCACAAACAGACCAAGAAAATCCCCTCCAGAGCCACATTTGCTCTGATCTCACACACACAACCAGATGAGAGAGGGAGGCTGTAATCTGTCTTTGAATTTACAGCAGATGCCTAGGACCAGAGGTATGGGAATGCCGAGGTTCTGAAAAAATGCAGCAGCACCCACAGCGCCTCCAAGTAGCGACACTCCCATCCTTTCGTCCCAGAAGTCTTCCTCAGGTACACTTCTAGCTGTACCATCCCAAGCCCAGGACTGTGCCTTCTTGCTGGGAACCTTCATCTAGGGTTCAATACATTATTTGACTTTTCTCTTGGGGACACTGCTCTGTGCAGACACTCGGGACCGTGAAGGGAGGCCGGGAAAAGCACCAGGGTCAGCCTCACAACCGCGGTCACCCTCACAACCGCAACCACCCTCAAAGGAGGCACAACCAGGACTTGACAAGCAGGTGCGCGCGCGCACGCACGCACACACACACACACACACACACACACACACACACGAGCCTGTCACACGCAATAACAAAATACCCTTCCTCTGCTCCTCACGCAAGCACAGGCCTGAGGCTCCCGGCACGCTCGCCCCGTCCGCGCCTCGGGGATCCTCATTTTGGGCGGCAGCCCCACCCCGACTCCTGCTCCCAAGAGTCCCGCTCCTTCTCACCTAGTGCCGACTTCTTCCCTCGCTGCAATTAATTCATCCGCTGAACCTCCTAGAACGCACCGTAGAGGGCCCTCAGGGTCGTAGCTAACACCGCCCCTGGGGGTTCTGGGAAGTGTAGTTCACAATGGAAGCTGGCAGGCTTGGACACTGAATACGCAGGAACAGGCGCACGCGCTCGCGGAACGGGCGGCTTCAGCCGCAGGTGAACTCACATTCGGGTTTTCGGGTTTCGTTTTTTTTTTCCAGACTGTGCAAACCTCTCGGGTCCGCTAGCGTGCTGGACCACTGAATGCATCCATGGGTTCGATCCTGAGGCCGAGTGCGTGCGGGAGTTGGCGGGAGTTCCGGAGGTGGGTTGTGTCAGTTTCTTCCCCTGAGGTAGTCCCGGCGCCTGGTACACAGCGTGAGCTTGATAGGTGTATTTTAAAGAATGGGTGTGTGGCCCTTTGTATCTGGCCTTCTCAGCGTGTGTGTGTCTGTGAGGGTTGCAGGACCGACTGCGCCTCTCTGGCTGTGGGTGAATTGTGTTTCAGCATGTATGTACTCTGCCTGTGTGACGGTGTGTGACTGAAGCGGCATCTGATGTAAGGTCGTCACAGTAGGTAGCTTGCGAGTGTGATTTGTCATTTTAAGGAGTGAGGTGGGAAACTGTGATCAATGTATGTTCGGGAGCTCCCTGGTGGTGTAGTGGCTTAAGGCTTCCGCGCTGGCGCTGTCAGGGCTGCGGCCTGGGTTCATTTAATTTCCCAGTCAGGGAGCTACCCACATACCAAAAAGCAAAACAAACAAACAAACAAACAAAACTGTATGTTCCATGGTGTGGGTGGTGTGGGACGCTGTGTGACTAGGATTGTTGAGTGACTGGGTGCAAGTCAGGCTGTATGAGGATGGGTATTGTGAATCTGAAGATCTGGAGATGTGGGACATCATGGGTGCTAGTGGAATGGTGGCTGTGTGTGTATGTATGATCGTGTGCAACCACAGGCCTTTCAGGAATAAAGAGAAGACATTGCATCTTCTTGCAGCATCAGCTTTATTTAAAGATTTGGACCAAAGATTTGCAATTTACCTGGCAAATAATTTTGTGTTTTTATATAGTCAAATGAATTTTTCGTAAAGAAAAATGTAAATCTTAACTTTTTCTAAATGTGGAAGAAATCTTTACATTCTTCGGTGTTGTTAGGAGTCTTTGGCAGATAAATGTGAGAGTCTTGGACTGAGGGAATGGCTTTATGCTTGGAAAGAGAGTGTGCCAAAGAGTAGTGAGCCCACAATTAGAGTCAGATGTCCTGGATTCTAGGTCAGACTTCGTTAGTCTTACTTTCTGAAGAGAAAAACCTTGGCTCATAAAGACAAGGAACATGTTTAAGACCATGCACAGTCCACCGAATGCCTTGCTTTATTTCAAATTATCACACATTTTGCTCTTCCTCTTCTCCTCCCTTTCTGAACAATCCAGTCTGAAAGCCATAAGATGGGCTCAGAGCAGGATTTCGGAGCCTGAGCAGGATGAGGAGGGTGTCTGGGCAGGGGATGACTTGATGCAAGGTGATTGCCTACTGAGGGGTGGGGGTGGCATTCCAAGTAGTGGAATGGACCAACATGGGGGTGTCAACCTGAGCAGGGTAACAAGGATTTTAGAGCCCAGGTAGCAGAATGAAGAGGGCATCTGGGTATGAGTACTGCCCAGTAATGGGTGTTGGAGTCCAAATAGGGTTATTGGAGACATTCATGTGGGTCAGATAGAAGGTGGCGAGTGTCAGAACCCAATATCCACTCTCCCAGCTAATCTTAATGGCTGTTATTTCTTACCAATTAGAGCTTTTGCCTCACTCTGGTGTGCCTTCATTATAGATAAGATTTACAATGTCCATTATAATAAAATTCTTCTTCCTGACAACATGCATTCCGGAGCAAAGTCCTGCTTCCTGAAACCCTCCCTAAAATCACCTTATACAACCCCAAATCCTTTACTAAGTCTTTCCTGAGATGTCACACAGTTCACCATGGTATGTGTTCTTTCTCATTTTAATGAGTACTAAACTTAACTTGTTCAGCTACAGGTATATTCCTGGGAGGAGGGGAGGTCTCTGGCTGTAGGGCATTGATGGACATAATAAATATGCAGCTAATTGTAATATTATTGTGGCAGCTTTTGCTTTCGCTGGCCTTGGCCCATGCTTACTTTCAAAATGCAGAAAGCATTTTGAAATGCAGAGTACTGCTTGGGAGGCCTTGGACCCCTAGACAAATTGTGTTAACCAAGGTCATTCTTGACTGGTAGTGTGGGATCTTTTCACCTGAATGAAATACATACAAACCCAGTAAAGCATCATGTGGATAAAGAAAAAACATGGTCTCCACCTCTGGGATCTTGCATCTTCTCAAAGATTCTCTAGGAGCTGTATGTAAGTTGGATGAGCAGTCAGGGCAAATGTAAAAATAACTTGAGAACACTAGAGAAGATTCTATCGAAATCATCATTCAGATTCCTTATTTTTCAGAGATCCCAATTAAATGCCAACTCTCTCAAGTAGAAAAAGTAGATGCCATTATTAAAATGTAATTGGGATTTACTTAATGCCAGGGAATGGGATGTTGAGCAGCTTAAAGCAGTAGACAAGTGAAAGGGGAAACTCAAATTCTTCCCAACAACTGTGAAGGACTCTCCACTTGGGAGATATTCTCTCCTTGAGTCCATGTGACAGATTGTTCTCACAGCAGGATTGTAATCTGCTGCTTCAGTTTGACACAGTTGAGAATTGTTTGCATGTTAATAACCCCCTTTCCTATCCAGTATTTTCTCATGCTGCTCAGTTTCCTCTGAAGGAATCCTTCAGTTTGCCTGCCGGGGGCTCCTCTCACTTAATCTCATCTTCAGCATTGCACCCCACCTCTTATCCTGAGACTGCTGGTCCAGCCTTTCCCAAGTAAACCTGTGGTCTTCAGCCAGGATGGAGAAGGGTCATGGGCCTGGAATAACATAGGCTCGTTCATTTATTGCACACCAGATTTTAATCACACTGGATGTATGAAATCTGATTTTTATGTAACCTTTCAGGTAGTCTTGGTACCAGCCCTCACCTTCAGAACCTGGCACCGCTGATTTCTGACATGGGAATCTGTTTCTGGCCTTCCCTTTGGTTCAGGGTTCCTCAGGTCTGCTACATCAGTGCCTCTTTCCAAAACTGTGTTGCTGCTGCCATTTCCTCTCCCCGTGTCCTTGGGAGTTTACACCTTAACTCTCTTATCTCCTGACTCATTTTAGTGAGGTTTCAGGAGGGAGGAAACATTAACTTCTCTGCTTAACCTGCCTATCAATGGAGGAGTCACCCTGTCACTTCAAAGACCTGTGATTCCCCAAGTATTTTTCCTTATACCTTATTCCCTTCTCATTCCTAAATACACAGGAACATCTAAGTATTTGTTCAAGAAACAGTAACAGTGCCTACCATGCCTACCACATGTAGGCACTGGGACTTGAATTGCGGTTAGGTCAAGCTATAATCCCCAACAATTCTACAGGAGGTTCTAGTCTGAAGGAGGGGACAGGCAAGCACATGAGAAAGCCTAGCCAAGAAGGGCACATGCATGGTACCAAGGGAGCACAGAGGAAGGGTCCCTTCCCAAATTGGGGCATCAGGGAAGGATGACCCAAGGGAGAGTTATCTAAACGGAGAGCTCAAGAGTGGGAATTGGTCCAACGAAATGCATCTGCCCCAAGACCATATGAACAGCCAGAGACATTCACAGAACCTGGGCATCCAACCCTCTGCCCACACTCCCTCATCCCTACTCTGAGGGACTCTTGTGAGCCATCTCTCTGTCATTGCTACTCCAAGTGTGAGGAAGGCAGGAATCACCAAAGACTCAAATGGTCTTCTATCTATAGGAAATGGGGGTGGGGAGACATACGGGGGCTTTATTTTGTGGTCATGGGCTGCGGTCTGAAGTTCATCTCCCATCCCTTACCCCAAATTTCTGAAGTCATTTGGCTTGAATTCTTTGCCTCTCTCTGAAGTTCTATCACAGGCTGTGTACCTTACCCGTTCAACTGTCAGGAGAGTAGGAGGGGCACAGGATCCTATTCAAGACCCAGGTTCTCCAAAGGAGTTACACATTCTAAGAAATCAGACAGTTCAGTCTTGTATATTTATTGAATAAATCAATCCTAGATAAAGAGAGGAAAGAACTAGGTTGGGGAACAGAGGTTGGGAAGGTGAAGGAAGTCTCTGGGTCCGGTGTAGGGGAGGGGTCACTTGTAAAACTCATGTTCCTGCTCATCCTTCTTGATAACTGTCTTGTACGCTTTCTCGAAGTCCTTGGCCAGAACAATGTAGCGGTTCTCTCGAACGGCCAACATTCCACTCTGTTAAGGGATGAGAGTTAAAATCTACTCCCTGCACTCCCCACCCCTAGTGATGGTGGGTGAAGGAGGAGACAGACAGGGCCCAGGGCTCCTGGGAGGCAGTGAGGGACAGCACTGCAGCAGAGTGGTCTCAAAGAGGAAAGGTCTTTACTCACCCCCAGCCCAGATTCAGAGAGAAATCAATACTCACCTCCTGACAGATGGAGTTGATATCAGCTCCTGAAATCTTATCTGGCCGTGCCACATCTGCAAGGGGATGAGTTAAGGAAACCATTCCCAGCATGACAGGGTGAATGCCAGGGGCTGGAAGTCATCCTTAGGCTACTGCTGCCAATACCCCTCCCCTGGATTTTGGTCTCCCACTGAACAATGTGAGTCATGGTGATGACAGAGGTGGAGATGACCACCCCTCACTTCCAGAGCAGGATACAATCTTCCAAGTCAACCTCCTCTGAGAGATTCATCTTGCTGGTGATAGTGGAGAAAATCAATCTCTTCTGGCGGCGGTCAGGGAGTGGAAATTCAATTTTACGGTCGAGGCGTCCCGGCCGCAGTAGGGCAGGATCTAGGGTGTCTGCTCTGTTTGTGGCCATGATCACCTGGCATTGGGGGCAGGATGGCTCAGACCTCCTTCCCACCATGATCCTTGCCCCCTCACGTGTGAGCTCCCACCTTCCCAATTCCCACACACCTCCCCCTGCCCCTCCCAAACCCTGAACCTTGACATTGACGTTCTGGTCAAATCCATCCATTTGATTTAGCAGCTCCAGCAGGATCCTCTGAACCTCCCTGTCAGCTAGAGTGTGCAACACAGTTAGTGCAGGGCATTCTGTATGACAAACCTGCCCAAGGCCCTGTTTGGGCATTACTCACCCCCTGTCTGAGCATCAAATCTCTTGGTGGCAATGGCATCGATCTCATCTATGAAGATGATGGCAGGTGCATTCTCCTTGGCCAAGCGGAACACATCGCGGACCATGCGGGGGCCCTCACCTAGGTACTTCTGTACAAACTCTGAGCCCACGACCCGGATAAATGCAGCTGATGGCAGGATGATAAGAGTTAGGTAAGGATGGGCCTCCCTTAGGGCCTATTCTGCTTTAACTGAAACTGGGAATTGCCTGAGCACATCCCTTCCTCTGGGTGAGCACTCCAAGTACCCAGGTCATTCTCTAACACTTCAAGGACCAGCCATCTGCTTGCATTCCACAGCAACCCAGGATAAAAAATCACGAACCCTGCCCACAGATGTGTCATTTGTTTTGGCCCAACGTTTAACAGTCAGGATATTTTAAAAAACGAAAAAACAAATGTGTCTCTGCTTCAACATTCCTGTACAAAGAATAGCTATAGACATTCATGGAATCCAAGATATAGAAAAAAACCCGGAGTTCTGGAGCGCTTGAGAAATCAGTAATAAAACAGGCTGCCATGCAATAAGACATCATATTGCCTCACCATGAACGCCAACTTCCCCTTTGCTATGAGGGCCCACTTTTGAATATCATACAAGAGTCAGGGACCACGGGCATATCTTCTCACATAATCGGGAACTGGGAGTGGGGTCGAAGACAGGTTTGTTCTGGCCCTTCCTTTTTAATATTTCTTAAAGTTGCAGCTCCTGTAATTCCTCTATCCCTTTATTCTCCTTAGTTGTTCTCCTCACACATTTAGTACCATGTGACTTCACTTATCTGTTCAAGAGCTTTCCCAACTGACATCACCTCTATGAGGAATGGAGACTGTTATGTTCACTGCCATGTTTCCAGTACCTAAAACACAGCTTGGCACATATTAGGTGCTCAGTAAATACTAACCGAATGACTAAGTTCTAAGTGTTTATTTCTTCCCCCAGCCACATGGGGAGCTTCTCCATGGCAAGGGACGTGTCGATTCATCACTGTATCCCAGCACTGGGCCTGGGAGAGCAGAAGTCTGATGAACTGCTAGGCCAATCAATCTAGGCCAATCAATAATCATGACAATGGCTAACAATTATTGGCTACTATGTGCAAGGTATGCTTCTAGAAGCTTTATATCAATTTCATCCTTGGAACAACCCAGAAAAAAATAGGAAGCAATCAAAGAAAGGCTAACTTACTGAGTAGTTACATAAACTAACTTACATAAATAGCCCAATTTCAAACCAGGCCATTGGTCCAGAAAACATTCTGCCTAACCACTGGCTCCTACTGCTCCATGTCTCACATTAGGATTCTATCTGCTGAGCTGTCCTTAGGCTTTATAAACAGTAATACTGACTTCCAGACATCTTATCTGGAAACTACAAGAAAACATTTATCAATAATCACAATATATGTGTGTGTGAGACAAGTTTCAAAAAACAGTATGAGCTCTCATTACTGGGATGGATTCTGACATCCGTTGCATTTTTTAAAATGCTGGTTGCAATTCATGAATTGGAATTCATAATTACTAATGGGTCACAACCCACCATAAGAAAAACAATGAATTATTTTGTTAATTCTCACAATCATGCTGTGAGTCTTCTATTAGATGAGGGAACTGAGGCACAAGGAAGTGAATTCACCTGTCCAGGTCTGCACAGCCAATGAGTTAAGCAGCACAATAGGGCTTTGACCCCAGAGCCTGTGTTCTTAATCACTGTGCTGTGCCACTTCCTGAGGAGGATCAGAGCAGGGAGCAAGGTCAGAAGAATCCATAAAGTCAGACCTTGGGAGAAGGGCTGAGCGGCTCACCTGTGGTGTGATGAGCCACAGCCTTTGCCAACATGGTCTTCCCACAACCAGGCGGGCCATACATGAGGACACCTCGGGGAGGATCGATGCCAATCTGAAACGCAGAGGTGGAGAAAGAAGGATGAGCCAAGGAATCCTGTCCCCAACCCTTTCTTTTCCCTTCCCTGACACTGCCAGTTCCTCACCTGCTTGTAGAGCTCAAAGTGCGTAAGTGGAAGTTCCACGGCCTCCCGCACCTCCTGCTTCTGGATGTCCATGCCCCCGATGTCTGCATACATCACATCTGGCTTCTGGTCTGGAAGGAGAGCAGAGCAGGAGCTCCCAGCCTAGCCCAAAGGGTCCCCTCGGGCCTCCCGTGTACCAGACTCCCCCCTCACCTGAGGTGAGCATCATGATACTGCTGTCGGCCTCAGGAGGCAGCACGTCCACCAGGGCATTACTGTGTTTGTGGAGGGCCACCGAGGCATTGGGCTTGAGCAGCTCCCGATCAATGGTGCTCAGGATGCGCACATAGTAGTTGGAGCCTTTGGGAAGGGGCGAGAAAGGGAAGAGAAAATGAGAAACGGTTCCCACCCCACAACCTCGCAGTTGTACCCTCCAGGCCACCAGTATCTCTCACACAGACCCGGACTGCTTTCCCCCAACCCCCGCCTCTAGTCTTGCCTCCTCCAGTTTGTCCCCTACATTCAATGCTAACAACTTCCTATGTGTCTGTAGCCTCAACTCTCTTGAGCTCTAGCCCCAGGTGTCCAGCAGCCACCTGGAATGCCTTTCCCTGGATATCTCCCACTGTGTCCTACATGTCCTTTGTATCTTCCCCAAAATTGTGCAGCTGCTCTTGGATCTGTCTCAGGGAGCCCAACACTCCCTAGTCACCAGCCATAGCCCCAAACCTCATCCTGGGCCTTGCTTCCCTTCCCGATACAGCCCATCAGTCACTATGACCTTCTACCTAGCCTCCTGAATGTCTCTCCAAACAATCTCTCCTCTCCTACCCCTGTATCCTGCTCTGATTTAGCCCTGTCCTCTCCCATCTAGGTCTCTGTACCATTTTCTGCTTGTCCAGTCTCTAGTCTCACCTCATCAATCTACTTTCTACATTCATGGTAGTGATACACACATCTCTTTCTAATCTCAGTCTGTCTCCTGACCTTCAGACCTGGACACAACAGCTTCCTAGGACATCATCTCCCTGTTATGTCCTAGACTGCCCTCCATGTCTCTCTTCAAACCTATTTCTCTGCCTGTGTGTCATCACCTCAGGGATAACTTCACTGTCCCTGTAAATCCTGCAAATCAAAACACAAACCTCCTTCTGGATCTTTCCCTCCCTTCACTACCTCACTACTAGCCCAGTCTCACACCTTTCCCCACAACCTTTATAAAAACATGGCTTGGTCTAAAGGAACAGACACCTGAGCTGGAAAGACAGATAAGGCACAGAGACAATGACCAATCATGAAGGCAGGGCCTGGACCCCTGTTAATAACAGCAACTACCATACACTGAGTCCTTACTAGAATGCAGTCTCTTAACATTTGAAACCCATGGTTTCAAAGTGCAGGTCCCAACCCAGAAGTAGTCATGAAATCAATTTAGAGAGTCATGACCAGAATACAGTTTAAAACAAAACAGACTAGAACAGAATATAAAAGTAATTAGAGTATGTCACACACAGTAAGGTTAAATATTACTTGGTCAAAACTTTACTATATAAATACACACAGAGAGGGAAAGAGCGAGTATAAACTATATCTTCACTTTTGCATCAGACTCAAAATACCCTGAAAAACACCATGACACTGTCTTGCCTCGTTTCCTGTTTTAAGACTCTAGCACAGTTCCTGGCACATGGCAGGAAAGGGCTGACAGTTGAGTGAACGAACATATGAGTGAATGAGGTGCCACCCGCACCTGTGGTGGAACCCACGATGGCTGTATTCTGATCTACAGCCTCCAGAAACTGCCCGATAACCAGCGGGATGCTCTGGATTCGCTTCACCTCCTCCTGGGCATGGAGGAATTCCTTCTTCAGGTTCTTTTGCTCATCCTTGATGTACTCCTCCTGCACCTCCAGGAACTCCAGCTCTTGCTGCAGCTTCTGTGAGCAGAGGGGAGAGGTGGGGGGGTGGCTCCAGGCCTCGATGAGCCAGGGAAGAGTGGAAAGTGGAGGGAGTATGGGATGCTGGGCCCTGTGCGGGGTCCAGATTGGGGTTGAAAGTACCTTGTAGCGGCTATACAGGTCCTCCAGGTCCTCAGGTTCAGGCCCCAGGAAGGATAGGCCAGTCTGGGGCCGTGACACTGACAATGCTGGGATCTCATCCTAGACGAATGAGGGAAACTCAGGTTGAAAGAAGAGGGTCCCCCTCATGAAAGAACTTAAGAGCTCCCTCCCCCACTCATCATAAAGTGATTTGCCCCCCTAACAGGCTCCTGATGTCACCCAGCCCATAAAAGCTCCCTCATATATAAACTAGCCTTCCAAACAGATCGTTTGCTATCATATGCTACCTGGAACATGTCCCTATTGTCACCCAAGTCCCAACTAGGGTCTAAATGTCACATCAACTGCTTCCTAGACCCCAATGCCCTTCAGCCCTGTGCCTCTCTCATATAGGCTGTTAAAGTCATCAGGCTTTCAAACAGTCCTGGTATTAACCAGTTACCCGCAAAAGATCCCTCATGTCACAGATCCCCGACTCACATTAGGCCTTTATGTAACCCAGCTCCCCAGGTAGACCTCAAACATCACTCAGCCAGACCACAGATATTCCTAAGCACTCCAACACTAGCTAAGCCCCGAACATCAGTCAGCTCCATGGCCAAGTCCCACACATCACTCATCACCCGCCGGGCCACCAATGTCACCAAGCACTCCCACCCAGGCCTCGAAATCATTCAGTCCCAAAAAACCGCTTTCCGAGGCTCACTGCCTTCCTAATATCATCCAGCCACCCAGCTCAGGCCTCTGAACGGCACAAAGCTCTCCACCGAGGCCTCCGAAATCACCCAGACTCGGGCAGGGATCCCTGCAGTCACTCAGCACTCCACTCAGATCAGTCTCGCCCTCTAGCGCGAGGCAGGCCCCACCGGACCTGAGCTTTCTCCACCAGGATGCCTATCTCCTCCATAGTGACCAAGCCCGCCGGTGTGTAGCCCGGCCAGATCCAGTCATTGCTTCCGCTGACGGCACCGGAAAACGAGGGCCTAGGTGGATTCTGGGAAACGTAGTTTAAGACATCCCTGAGAGCAGGCTGGATGGGAGGGGTAGGACCGAGGAAAGGGAAGGGCTGGCCTTGGGTTCCGCCCTTAAGATACACTCAAGCGCGCGCCAAATCGCTCGGGCTGTGCGCGTGCGCAGTGTCGTGCAGTGACGCTATGACGCGCGACGTTCTCGGTCCCGGATTGTCTCGCCAATAAGCGGCACTGCTCTGTCACTCTTTCAGTTGAGGAACTTCTCAGAAATCTGTCAGGGGAGTCTGGTGGCCACGTGCTCTTCGCTCTTATTTAGTGGCGGGGCTGAAGACTCCTGGAAGGTTTTTAGGGGGGTCTCCGCGTGGACTGTGCTGGAGAATTGTGCCGGGAGGGACGAGAAGGTCTACGATTTCCCTTAAGAGTGACACTGCCTCTGCTCGGGGTGGGATGGGGTGTTGGGCAGTGAGGAGCCCCAAGCTCATGTTAGCGTTAGCAAGGAATCAAGTAGACCCAGGTGTTTTTGAGGGCTGGAAGAAAGGAGGGCCAGAAGTTGGGCCACACAGATGTATAAAAAAAGAAAAACAGTGGGTTAGGGAGGGGAGAAAGGGGAGGGGGGTGGGAGAGGAGGGAGGGGAAGCTAAATATAAGGCGATGGAAAGAGAAGTCACATTAGGTGGTGAACTTATTATACAACAAGTTGACAACGCACTGTAGAATTGTATGCCTGAAACGTATGTAATCCTTGCTATTAGATGTCACCCCAATAAGTCTTAACAATAAAAATGAATTCAAAACAAAAAAAACGGACAGGCCAAAATGGAGCCACTTTTGCTAAATCAGTCACGAAGCCAAAACTTAGTAACTAACCTAATTTCAGTTTCAGCCTCTCCCAGGAGTGGAATTTTAAACTAATCAGTCTGGAGTTACCTGATCAACACTAGTGAGGTAATTTGCCTGGTAAAACCCCCCCAACCGCCGCGCCCCCCCCCCCCCCCCCCCCCCCCCCCCCCCCCCCCCCGTGCGCCTTTCCCTAAGAGGGGTGTCTTTGCCTAAAATAATCCACTCTTTTAGTTTCTTAGTCTCATCCTCTTTTTGTGTATTAAAACCTTTCTTTTTGTACATCTGGTTGCACCTTTCTAGTTGCTAGAAGGGATGCTGCCCAATTTATGAATCAATAAAGCCAATTTAGATACTCAAATTTCCTAGGTTGAATTTTGTTCTTTAATACAGGGAATCTGTAGCCCTCTGCCAGGCCCTCTGCTTAGGTGTATCAACTCATCGAATCTTGACAGATATTATGTTCTTTTACAGAGAAGGAAACAGGTTTAGAGCCCTGAAGCCGCTTGACTTTCACAGGTAGCAGAATACAGGGCCCCACATCTATCTGTCGCCAAAGCCTGTGTGCTTCTGGCCCTGGGAACACACTACTGCTTACCACACCAGCTAGTTTTTAAGTACAGGCACACCTGGGAGAGGGGTTGTGGGTTCCATTTCAGACCACTGCAATGAAGTGTATCTCACTAAAGCAAGTCCCGGGAATTTTTTTGGCTTCCCAGTGCATATAAAAGTTATGTTGACACTATATTGTGGTCTATTAAATGTGTAACAGCATTATGTCTTCCAAAATGCATACACTTTATTTTAAAAATACTTTAATTGCTATAAATGTTAACCATTATCTGAACCTTCAGCAAGTCCTAATATTTTTGCTGGTGGAGGGCCTTGCCTGGATGTTGATAGCTCCTTATTGATCAGGGTGGTAGTTGCTGAAGGTTGGGGTGGCTGTGGCAATTTCTTAAAATAAGACAATGCAGTTTGGTGCATCAATTTGTAATCATACACTATGTTTGCCCCTTGGGATGTTCTGTTCAAGAGTGAAAGGTGGTTGTTGTTAAGTAGCTTTATTTACTTGAAGCAAATAAAGGAGAGGGGTATTCACATCCAAAGTCTGTCTCCCCAAAAGGAGGCTCAGCCATTGCTTATATCGTGTATACTATTTGGTTAATTACATACTGATTTCTTTTTTGCAATTGGTTAAACTTGGGTTCTGGTCAAGCTCATCCATTTACAGTTATGCCTGCAAAATACTGTTACATTTTAACATTTAGCAAAAATAGCATTTAGTAAAAACTGCTCCAACCTTGAGACCCTTGTCCTCTCTAACAAATTTCTCTGTAACCCGCCATGCTGTATGATACCATTTTACCCGCTGTGTGATGGCATTTTACGCACAATAGAACTTTCAAAATTGAAGTCAATGCTCTCAAATCCTGCCACTGCTTTATCAACTAGCTTATGTAATATGCTAAATCCTTTGTTCTCATTTCAACAATATTCACAGCATTTTCATCAGAGGTAGACATGAGACTTTTTTCTTTCACTTAAACTTTTAGAGGCTGTTGTAGGGTTTTCTGGCCTAATTTCCAAATTGTTGTGTCTAAGGGAATAGGAAGGCCAGAGGACAGGCGTGGGGGGGATGGGGGTTGGGGAGGACAGGGGAGAATGGCCAGTTGGTGGAGCAGTCAAAACGCACACAACATTTATCAGTTAAGCTCACCATCTATAAGGGCAGTTTCATTCCACAAAAGAATTACAATGGTAACATCAAATATCACTGATCATATGTCATCACCATAACAAATATAATAATGAAAAAGTTTGAAACATTGTCAGAATCACCAAAATGTGACAGAGACACGAAATGAGCAAATGCTATTGGAAAAATGGCACCTATAGACTTGCTCCAAGCAGGGTTGCCGCAATCATTAAGAAAGCACAATAAAGTAAAGCACAATAAAACAAGGTATACTTGTAAACTTTTTATTGAAGGATACAGAAAAGTGTACAAATCGTTAATTTACAGTTCAATGAATTTACACAAAGTGAACACACCCATATAACCAGTATACTCAGATTAAGACACCAAACAGCAGTCCCCAGAATCCCTGCACATGTTCTCTTTCTTCCACCCCATCCCCTCTGAAAGTTACCACTTACCTGATTTCTTTCAACATGGGTTACTTTTGCTTGTTTCAAACTCTCTATGGACCCATATAGTGTATATTATGTATTCTGCTTTTTTTACTTAATGTGTTTGCAGGATTCATATAGGAATAGTTCTTTTGTTTTCATTTCTGTATGTTTTCCATTGTGAATATATCTAAAACTGAATAGTTTCTGGTTTGGGGCTATACAGGTGCTATGCTGTGCTATGCTCGTACACTTCTTTGATGAATGTGGGAATATACTCAAGAGTGGGATTGCTGGTCATTGGGAAGGTATATGTTTAGCTATAGTGGACACTGTTGTGCATACACTTAAAACTGTCTTTAGAATTTTTTTCCATTCTGGTGTGTGTCACAGGTTGTCACACCAGACACCATTTGTGCATTTACTTTTAGCCAGGCAATTTCCAAACCATGATCTCTGAATTTTTACAATACCTTCAAAGGTAGGTTTGCTTTTCTTCATTTTACAGATGAGGAAACTGAGGCTCAGAGGATAGTCACTTTTATTAAGGCATAAAGAGAATTAGTGGCTCCTGCTCAGTGCTAGACCTAAGTTGGGGGAACCCAGAGATTAATCAGATCTTGTCCTTGCTTTCCTTGTTTAAGGTCCAATGGAGAAAAGCAAACCTAGCTTTGAGGATGTTGTAAAAATTCAGAGATCATGGTTTGGAAATTGCCTGGCTAAAAGTAAATGCACAAATGGTGTCTGGTGTGACAACTTATCATGTACCCACCAGAATGGAAAAAAATTTTAAAGACAGACAATTTTAAGTGTATGCACAACTGGGTGGGAATGTTAGTATAGTTTGACAGTGTCCACTATAGCTAAACATACACCTTCCCTATGACCAGCAATCCCACTCTTGAGTATATTCCTACATGTTCATCAAAGAAGTGTACCAGCATAGTACAGCATAGCACCAGTGTTTTTATTTCCACAAAAAAGGAAAACAACAATGAAAATAAATACTCTTTTCTTTGCATTGACAAGTCTTAGTGCTGTCTTCTAGGTCTCCACCTAATACTCCAGAGTCATCCTAGATTTCTACTTGAGGCTTAGAATCTGTCACTTCAAATGGAATCTGTCATTTTTGTCTTTGCCTTTTGTTCCCTGTCCTCCCAGTTTCCATGCTTCAGACTCAAACCTATGTGAGAGCTTTAGCTTTATCCCCCAAACCCTGTCAAATCATCACCAAGTTTTCTCTTTCTCCTTTGGCAATAACAAGTCAATATATCCATTTGGAATTTTTATGGAAAATAATCATACGAGTAATAACCATTTCCTGAACACTGGCTATGTACCTGGTTCTTTGCTAAGAAGTTTTACTTCATTATCTTATTTAATCTTCACAACGACCTTAGGAAATGAATAGTAAAAGTAATCAACATTTAGAGTCCTTACCTCGTGACAGGAAATTCTTAGTGCTTTAAACATACCATTTGACAATTTCTGATTAAAGTGGGATTTGAAGTAGGACCTCTTGTCTTACTTCCTATGTTTTCAGGTCCTGCAGGAGAAACGAGTATCAGAGAGGTTAAGTCACTTGCCCAAGATCACACAATAAGTAAATGATAGAGCTGGCATTCAAATCCAGAGTGGGGCTCTTAGCCTTATGTGATAGGTATTATTTGAATTTGCTGATAATCTTCAACAGATAAGCCAGTCATTCCCAAGAAAGTGGACACTGAATCACTTAGGGAGTTTTCAAGCTAGACCCGCCTTTACTGTACCCAATCATTTTTACCTTCCCTCCCATCCCCTAGTTAAAAATCAACCATCTAGATAACTTAACAGATGGGCATTTAACTAGAGCCAGAACCGGGCCAGTTGACTAAAATTCATCTTTCCTGATTCAAACCCAGGGTTTTTCTTCCTCTCAACTGCATTGCCTTCTGAAAGAAGCCCTGAGCCACTCTTGTTTGAGTGAGGGTGTTCCCAGATCTGGACCTTTAGTGCCCTGGGTGAGGCTGAGTGCATATAGAAGCCAACAGACAAGTAAATAAAGACAGCTGGGCTGGCAGAGAACATATTCCTCATCTACAGAGAGTGACTGAAACTCAACTCCAGCCACAATAACCATGCCAGAATGTGGACCCATTGTAGCCGGATCTGATGTTCAAGAGAAGTAAAAAATCAGGAACATTTGAGATCCTGCTCCCCATCAGTTTGGCTCAAATAAACTTATAAAAATTCTCTACAGATTTGGGCATTTCTTACATCAACACAGGAGCAGATTAGTTGGGGGTTTCCAGAGGTGAATATGTGAAGTGGATGAAAGCTGTCAAAAGGGAAATACTTCCAGTTATAAGATAAATAAGTTCTGGGATGTAATGTAGAGTATGGTGACTTTAGTTAGCAATACTGTATTGCATATTTAAATATTGCTAAGAGAGTATATCTTAAAAATTTTCATCACAAAAAAATATTGTAACTGAGGTGATGGGCATTAACTGAACTTATGGCAATCATTTAGCAATGTATATATACATAAAATCATTGTGATGTACACCTTAAACTAATACAATGTTATATGTCAATTATATCTCAATAAACTGAAAAAAAATTTTAAATAAAATAAAATTTTAAAAAGTGAGCCATGGATTTGAGGGGTATTTTTATATGCAGAGTTATATTTCATCCTCCATAGCTCCCTCTTTTCTAGAATTTCCTTCCTTCAAAAGAGAGAGAGAAGTAAAAAAAATCAAGATTGTCAAGTGAAATCTTCTGATTAATAATGTTGGCAGTAAATTCAAACACATAAAAACACCATGCAGACCAACAAAACCCATCTGTGGGCTTCATACCGCAGATAGATGACCCCTAGTCTAGCTAAACTCCCTCCCCAGTATTGTTATCAAAGGCCCAGGAATAGTTAGCATTACTCAGTCCGAGGATGGAAGTGTAGGGAGGGGTCTGAATCCTTCAGAAGGCAGCAAGGATATGAGGTAAAGGATGAATAAGGATTAAAGTCAGGGAAAAGCAAATGTAAATGTCTAACAATAGTCAATTGGTTAAATAAACTTTGAACCATCCATCCAGTATGGACTATGACACAGTTTTTATTTTGTTATTAAATTTATTGGAGTGACATTGGTTAATACAATTATATAGGTTTCAAGTGTACAATTCTGTAATATATCATCTGTATATTGTATTGTCTGCTCACGACTGAAAGTCTAATCTCCTTCTGAAACCATATATTTGACCCCCTTTATTCTACTCCCCCCCACCTCTCTTTCCCTCTTGTAACCTCTAGACTGTTGACACAGTTTTTTAAGTGATGTAGATTATTTAATAATATGCAATATGTTCACAAAATATGTATATCTAAAAGAAGAAATAGATGACAAAGCCATAAAGTATAAACCCCTTTTAGAAATCTATTAATTTGAAATTTCAGTTACAAAAAACTGTTAAGAACAGTACCTGCTCTTTGACCAGATTCCCCAAATGTTAACATTTTAACAATTTACTTTATCATTCTCTTTTTATCTATATATATGTATACTTATGTGTATGTGTGCATACATACATATTATAAATGTATCTTATATATATGTGTGTGTGTGTGTGTGTGTGTGTGTGTGTGTGTGTGTGTATTTAAGAAAGAAAACACTACTGGGATTTTCAAAGGATTGCATTGAATCTATAGATCAATTTGGGGATAATTGAGAACAGTTTTGAGTCTTCCCATCCATCAATGTGATTTGTCTCCCCATTTATTTAGGTCTTCTTTGATTTCCTTCTTTAGTGTTTTGTCCCTATATGTGTTTTAGTAGATTTATACCTATTTTATTTTTTCAAGCTACTTAAAATAGTGCCTTTATAAAAACAGTTATAATTCATACACGATAAATTGCGCATGTTTAAAGTATGCTTTGATACATTTTTGCATAAATACACACATACGAAACTATCCCCAGGATCAAGATAATGAACATATTACCCTCAAAAGTTTATTTTTTGTAGAATTTATTTACTTTGTTTTTTATTTTTCGAATATTTGAGAATCTTCTTTAATTTTTTAAATTTATTTTTAAATTATAGTTGACATATTACATTTGTTTGAGGTATACAATGTAGTGATTAGACATTTATATACCTTACAAAGAGATCACCAGGATAAATCTAGTACCCATCTGACCTCACACATAGTTAAGATATTATGGAATGACTGTATTCTGTATGTCATACATTACATCTCTGGTAGAGAGCATATGGTTGAGTCTCTTTCTTTTTATCTTACCTGACAATCTCTGTCTTTTAATTTGTATGCTTAGGTCATTTACATTAATGCAATTATTGATAGGTTGAATTTAGGTCTACCATTTTATTATTAGTTTTCTGTTTGTCCCCTTTGTGTTCTATTCCTCTCTTTCCCCCTTTCTGCCTTCTTTTGGATTATGTGAATTTTTTCATTAAATTTCTCCATTGAGTTCCCCCACACACATACTTTCTGTTTTTGGTGACCCTTCCCAGTCCTTTAACCAGAAAGAGAGTGTTTCTCAGAATTTTTCTGCCTGTATCTGCTCCTAGTTCTAGGATTCAAGTATCCCTCGTGTAAAAGCAGAGAACTATGGGAGGGGGAAAAAACACATAAACCTCATCACGATATTAGTCAGTCTTCAAATGTGGACTTTCCTTTCCAATCTGCCTTCTCTCAATTCCTTTTTGGTGTTCTCAGGTAATTGTCTTATGTATCCTTGGCCAGATTTTTAGATTGTAATGAGTAAGAGATGCATAGGTTCAATTAATCTTAACAAGAACCATAAGCACACACATAGACAAATCTACTGAGAAGAGTGACATTGTCTTGAGTTTTTGCAAATCTCTTTAATGTACAGCTTACTAGGAAACAACTGGATTCTGACATCTGCTTATGCCTTCAATGTGTAGTGATAGTTTGATTGAAGTATATGAAGAAAATCTGGCCTTACACACACAGGTAGTTATAATATAAAGGTGTATTTAATAGTCTTTTCAGATAAATATATGCCTTCTTTTTTAATACTATATCCAAACTCTACAAATTGTAGTTTCTTAAAGGTTAGTTGTAATATGAAGTCTGAAACTATATCAACAAACTGTTTGTGCCTTGTTATATTAAAAGGAAATAAAATTAAAATCCATTAGCCTGCCTTGAACTTTGAATAGATCTTTTACCCATTCATAGTTTTATAACATCCTGCACAGGCATTTGAAAAATATTGGCTTACTGAGTTACTCAGCTTTCCAAATATTGACAAATTTCATTATATAATATTGAAAAAACATAGTCATAAATATACACATTGATCTCACCAGAAAAGCTGTAAGTATTTGGAAAGCTCATGGTGGTTGGCACAAGTTTGTTTTTTTTTTTTTTCTTTTGAATGCTCAGATTTTATCATTTGTAACAAATTCTGTCAGTTACTTTATTTAAAGTGGCAGGCTCACATTGTTTATTTTTGAGAAAATATCTGCCAGATACTCAAGTCTGTATAGCTATAGTTTTTCAACTGTTCTTTCAAAGTAAAAAAAAAAAAAAAGTTACATTATGAAAAAATCTGATAGTACAAACAATCAAATAGTTCTTGTGACAAACATCACTCATCACCATGCAGTTTAAATATATCTTGCACCCTGTCATGCAAAATATTGAAATGACATTTACTCAAGGGTAGAGATTTAATTAATAATTTGTATTGTGTCATCGAGGACCTTCCTAAGTAAAACAGGTTTTTGTTGTTGTAATTATTGTTGTTTGTTTTCTGTGAGTGGTAGTAAAGAATATAATGACTTCTAGGACATTTTGGGCAAGGGCCAACAGTTTAACCCACCATTGTTTTTGCACTATCTGTGCAAATTTCAACACAAAGAAAAATGTGAATAATATCTTAATTTCATTATGAAAATGATTTTGACCTCAGGGACCCTTCAAAAAGGTTGAGGACATACAGGGATTTTCAGATTCCACTTTGCAAAACACTCCAGTAAGGGCAAAAATAGGGAAGAGTTTGGAATTTTCCCACTGAAATAAAAAATTATGGCACATAACCCAGCCAGGAGGTTATAGACAAACAGAGACCTGAAGGACAACTAAAAAATTAGTCAGGTAAGGGAAGTATAAGGGAATTCCAGACTAAAAGAAGAAGCAGACAAGTGAGAGTATGTGTGGGAAACATGTAGGGTAAGACCAGGAGTGACGAGACAGGAGAAGAGAACTGGGGGAATATTATATAAAGTGTTGAATGTCACCCAAAGAGTTTAAAATTAATTGTAAGGATAAGGGACAACCACTGAAGGGTTAACTAGAAAGATCACTTCACAAAATGTTTTTTTAAAATGATCTCTCTTACTGCAGTGTGGATATGGATTCAAGGTCATTCTTTCTGTTTTTGTTGTTGTTTGTTTGTTTGTAGCATGTGGGTAGTTCCCTGGCTGGGAATCGAACCCAGGCCGCAGCGTTGAAGCCTTAAGCCACTACACCACCAGGGAACTCCCCTGGATATGGATTCAAAGGAAATAAGACTGAGCATAAAAACCAGAATGCTGTAGCAATAGTCCAGGTGAGAGATGGTTGACTGAATCCCTTGATAAAATGACAGTGAACTTGTAAATAAATAGATAAATTGAGAGATATAAAGGAAGTATAATATAAGTAGTAAGATTAAGTGACTAACAAGTGGGAATGAAAGGAAGAGAGAACCAAGTATGACACTCCTTGGGTTGCTGGATGGTGGGATATTATTCACTGAGAAGACATAGGGGGAGAGGCAGATTTGGGAGGATGATAGCATTGTGTGTGGTACCTATGAGACATTCAAGTGGAAATGTCTCATAGTCAAATGGATGTGTGGAACTGCAGATTACTTACTGTCTGATTCCACTGATAATACATTCTTGAAAAGGACAAAACTATAGGAACCAGAAAGAGTGGTTGCCAGAGATTAGCGGAGAGGGAGGGCATTACTGCAAAAGGATAGCATGAAGCAGGTTTTGGGGATGATAGACCTGTTTTCTATCCTGACTGTGATAGAGGTAACATAAATTCATACATGTCAGTTTTACTGTGTGTTAATTAAAAAAATAAAACAGGTAAATTACTCTTGGGTTTTAGGCTTGGAGAACTGGTACCAATGGTGACATCATTCACTGAGATTCAGAATGAGAAAAGGACCTGCGACATGTGGGGATAGATAATGAGGTTTGAGATATACTGAGTTTGGGTGCCAATAAGTATCAAGTAGGCAGACATGCCATCTAGAACTCAAAGGAGAACTGTGTTCTTAAAATTTTCAAAATTCTCACTTGGTATAGAATCATGGGTTTTTCTTCTAAACTTGTTCCCAGATTATTAAGAGTTACCATTTCATGTTCCTTTTCACTGTTGTTTACACTGATCTAGCACCAGCAGACTTAGTTCTTCCATCTCAGCCATCATCATGTGGTGGTAAATAATGAGCATTAGTAACTTCTGGGGTGGGGATGCATCTTATTTACAGTAAGAAATATAAAAAGCAGAAAGTCACTTAGAACCATCACAGGGCATGACTCACATTAGGGTGGTATCTGAAGCCAGCAAAAGGGCTTCGAGAAGCCTTAAAAAGAGTGTAGAATGTAAGATGATATAACAGTGACGAGTTCGAAGATGAAAAGTGACAGGATAAGGAACTTGATAGTTGCAGCCAGAGGGGTTGAAGAAAAACCTGTGTGTGTGTGTGTGTGTGTGTGTGTGTGTGTGTGTGTGTGTGTGTAAGTATGTACTGTCAGAGAAGCCAATGGAAGGAGAAAATTTAAAAAAGAAGTGCTTGTGCAAGATCACACAAGAGCAGGAAAATTTTTCTGGATTTAGTTATAGGGAGGTTATTGGCAACCATGGCTGGCATAAACTCAGTGCAGTAGTGGGGTGAAAGTTAGACTGCTGGGAACTGAAGAATGTAGAAAGAATTAATGTAGAATATAGAAGAATATAAAAAGTTGAATCCAAGTGTACATAGCTCTTTCAAGAAACCTGACTCTGATGGGAAGAGGAGTGAGAAGGCTACAGTTAGGGCAGAATGAGTGTTAGGAATGTGTGTGTGTGTGTGTGTGTGTGTGTGTGTGTGTGTTAAAGAGACTTGATCGTGATTATACGATGATGTGCAGGAGCTCAGATTGAGAGAATGGGTTTAATTGGTGGAGCCAGTCTCCTGACAGGGAGGGAGAGAAAGGGAAGAATATTCTGATCAAGGTGCTCTTTATGTTCAATCTCTTTACTTTTATATAGGAGCTATTAGCCAACACTAATTAGAGGCATAAGAATTGGAAACTATACCCCACACACTTCCAGGTCCAACACAGGCAGCAACCAATTGCATAGAGCTTATTGTTCCTACCAGGTAGCACTGGGCTGGTCACAGGTAAGGCTAAAATTGGCCTGCACAGAAGCCCCTCCTAAGAGGCACCGGAAACAATACACCTAGTGGCTGGCTTCCAACTACACCAGAGCACTACACAATTAGTCCCACAAGCAGCACTCCTAAAGGGTTGGTCTCAATAGGCACAAGAGCATCAGATGAGTCCCACTCTGAGGGGTCAGCCCTCACACAGTAGCTCATATACTGTGAGTGTAGCCAATCCTCACAGCCAGTCAGCCTGAGACTCAATCCCACCCAGTGATGTGCCAAAAGCAATTAAGGCTCAACTACAATAGGAAAATATACATAAAACTCACAAGGGACATTCCTGTAACACACACACGCACGTGATCAGGAAGACTGCACCACTGGACCACACAGAACATCTACTACATAAGGCCACCCAGCAAGGACTGAGAGACATAGAAGACTTATCTAAAACACAGAAGCAAATACAGAGAGACAGTCAGAATTAGGAAACAAATAAACATGTCCCAAATAAAAGAACAGGAGAAAATTCCAGAAAAAGAACTAAATAAAATGGAGGCAACCAATCTACCAAAGACAGCGTTTGAAACACTGGTTATAAGAATGCTTAAGAAACTTAGTGAGAACTTCAACAAAGAGATAATAAGCATAAAGGACATAGAAACCACAAAAAAGAACCAGTCAGAAAGAAAGAATACAATTATTGAAATGAAGAATACATTGGAAGGAATAAACAGCAGATTAGATGAAGCACAGGATCAAATTAGTGACTTGGAAGATAAGGTAGCAGAAAACACCCAATGAGAACAACAAAAAGAAAAATGAATTTGAAAAATGAAGATAGTTTAAGGGACCTCTGGGACAACATCAAATGTAACAACATTCACATTATAGGAGTACCAGAAGGAGAAGAGAGGGATCAAGAGATTGAGAAACTATTTGAAGAAATAATGACTGACAACTTCCCTAACCTGGAAAAGGAAATAGACATATAGGCTTAGGAAGCACAGAGAGGCCCAAGCAAAATGAACCCAAATAGGCTCATACCAAGGCATATTATAATTAAAATGGTAAAGGTTAAAGACAAAGGAAGAATCCTAAAAACAGAAAAGAGAAAGCCATCTAGTTATTTACAAGGGACCTCTCATAAGACTATCAGCTGATTTCTCAATAGAAATTTTGCCAGAAGGCAGTGGCAGGAAATATTCAAAGTTATGAAAAGCAAGGGCCTACAACTAAAACTGTTCCACCATTTAAAATTGAAGGACAGGGGTTCCCTGGTGGTGTAGTGGCTAGGCTTTGGCACTCTCACTGCCACAGCCTGGGTTTGATCTCCATTCAGGGAACTAATCAAAAATAATAATAATAAAATAAAATTGAAGGACAGATGAAGGGCTTCCCATACAAGAAAAAGCTAAAGGAATTCATCACCACAAACCATAATTGCAAGAAATGTTAAAGCAAGCTTGTCCAACCTGTGGCTCGCAGGCCACATGTGGCCCAGAACAGCTTTGACTGCAGCCCTACACAAATTCGTAATCTTTCTTAAATCATTGCAAAAATTATGCACAGACACTTTTTTTTTAGCTCATCAGCTATTGTTAGTGATAATGTATTTTGTGCGTGGCCCAAGGTAATTCTTCTTCTTCCAATGTGTCCCAGGGAGCCAAAAGGTTGAACAGCCCTGTGTTAAAGGGCTGTCTTTAAAAAAAAGAAGAAAAGATAAAAATTGTGAATAATAAAATGGCAATAACTATATACCTATCAATAACCAATTTAAATGTAAATAGATTAAATGCTCCAATTAAAAGACAATGGGGTAGCTAAATGAGTAAGAAAACAAGACCCATACATATGCTATCTATAAGAGACCCACCTCAGGTTGAAAAACACACATAGATTGAAAATGAAGGAATGGAAAAAGCTATTTCACACAAACGGAAACAAAAAAATGTTGGGGTAGCAATATTTATATCAGATAAAATAGACTTTAAAATGAAGGCTATAACAAGAGACAAAGAAGGACATTACATAATAATAAAGGGATCAATCCAACTAGAGGACATAACCTTAGTAAGCATCTATGCACCCAATATAGAAGCACCTAAATATATAAATCAAATATTGACTGACATAAAGGGAGAGATCAACATTGACACGATCATAGCAGGGCACTTTAACACCCCATTGATATCAATGGACAGATCTTCCAGACAGAAAATCAACAAGGAAACAATGGTTTTAAATGACACACTAGACCACATGAATTTCATTGATATTTTTAGAACATTTCACCCAAAGCTGCAGAATATACATTCCTTTCAAGTGCGCATGGGACATTTTCCAAGATAGACCATATGTTAGGCCACAAAACTAGTCTTAGTAAATTTGAGAAGATTAAAATCACATCAAGCTTCTTCTCTTACCACAATGGTATGAAACTAGAAATCAATTACAACAACAACAACAACAACAACAAAAACTCTTGAAGAACACACAAACACATGGAGCCTAAATAGCATACTACTAAACAATGAATGGATTAATAATGCTATTAAGGAAGACATTTTTTTAAAAAAAAACAACCTTGAGACAAACAGAAATGAAAATACAATGACCGAAAATCTAAAAGCAGTCCTCAGAGGGAAATTCATAGCAATGAAAGCCTACCTGGAGAAACAGGAAAAATCTCAAATAAGCAATCTAACTTTACACCTAAGCAAACTGGGAACAGAATAGCAAACAAAGCCCAAAGTGAGTTTAAAAAAAAGTAAATAATAAAGATTAGAAGTGAAATAGAAGCTAAAAAATCAATGAAACCAAGGGATCATCTTTGAAAATATAAACAAAATTGATAAACATTTAATCACACTCATCAAGAAAAAAAGAGAGAGGACCCAAATAAATGAAATCAGAAATAAAAGAGGAGAAGTGACAACAGACACCACAGAAATACAAAACAAAATTTTTTGAGAAAATACCATGAGCAACTATACAACAACAAATTGGACAATCTGGAAGAAATGGATAAATTCCTAGAAGCATACAATCTTCCAAGACTAAATCAAGAAGAAACAGAAAATCTGAACTGACCAATTACCACTAATAAAATCAAATCAGTAATCAACAAGCTCCTAACAGACAAAACTCCTGGACCAGATGGATTCTAGAAAGAATTAACATCTATTCTTCTCAAGCTATTCCAGAAAATTCAAGAGGAAGAAAATCTCCCAAACTCATTTTATAAGGCCACCATTATCCTGATTCCAAAACCAGACAAAGACATTACAAAAAATAAAGAGAGAGAGAGAGAAAAAAGAAAGAAGAAAACTATAAGCTGATATCCCTAATGAACAGAGATGCAAAAACCTTCAACAAAATATCAGCAAAATATCAACAAAAACTGAATTCAGCAACATATTAAAAAGGTTATAAACCACGATTAAGTGGGATTCTTTCCTGGTATACAAGGTTGATTCAACACCCACAAGTCAATTAATGTGATGCACCACATAAACAAAGTGAAAAATAGAAATCATATGCTCATATCAATAGATGCAGAAAAACCATTTGACAAAACCCAGCATACATTTATGATTAAAAACTTGCAGCAAAGTGGGAATAGAAGGAACATCTCAACATAATAAAGGCCATATATGACAAACTCACAGTTAGTATTATACTCAATGGGGAAAATCTGAAAGCATTCTCTTTAAGATCAGAACAAAACAAGGATGTCCACTTTCACCACTTTTATTCAACATAATACTAGAATTCCTAGCCAAGGCAACCAGACAAGAAAAAGAAATAAAAGTAATCCAAATTGGAAAGGAAGAAATGAAACTGTTATTATTTGCAGATGACATGATGCTGTATATAAAGAAAACCCCAAAGATTCCACCAAAAATCTATTAGAACTGATAAATGAATTCAGCATAGTAGAATACAAAATTAATATTCAGAAATCATTTTCATTTTTATACACCAATAATGAACTATCAGAAAGAGAAATTAAGAAAGCAATTCCATCTACAATTGTATAAAAAATTACCTAGGAATAAATTTAACCAAGTAAGTAAAACACTTGCACTGGGAAAATTATAAGACATTGAAGAGAGAAATTAAAGAAGATACAAATAAATGGAACCATATACCATGCCATAAATAGGAATAATTAGTATAGTTAAAATGTCCATACTACCCAAAGCAAATTCAGTGCAATCCCTATTAAAATACCAATGGCATTTTTCACAGAACTAGAACAAATAATCTTAAATTTTATAAGGGACCATAAAAGATGCTGAGTAGTCACAGCAATCCTGAGTTAGAAAAACAAAGCTGGAGGTACCTGATATCAAACTATACAACAAGGCCATGATAATCAAAACAACATGGTATTGGCATAAAAATAAACACATAGATCAATGGACCAGAATAAATAACCCAGAAATAAATCCATGCCTATGTGGTCATTTAGTCTATTACCAAAAAAAGTAAGAAATTACAGTGTGGTTAAGACAATCTATTCAATAAATGGTGCTGGGAAAATCAGGCAGATACATCCAAAAATAAATGGACCATCTTCTTATTCCATATAAAAGAATAAATTCAAAACATATTAAAGACTTAGATGTATGACTTGAAACCATAATACTTCTAGAGTAAAATATAGGCAGTCAATTCTCAGACATTATCCTTAGTATTATTTTTACTGATATATCTCCATGGGCAAGGGAAACAAAAGAAAAAATAAACAAATGGAACTACATCAAACTAAAAAGGTTTTTGCACAGCAAAGGAAACCATCAACAAAACAAAAAGACATCCTACTGAATGAGAGAAGATATTTGCCCATGATACATGGTAAGGGGTTACTATCTAAAATTTATTTTAAAAAAACCTCATACAACTCAACACCAAAAAACAAACAATTCAATTAAAATATAGACAGAGGATGTGACCAGACATTTCTCCAAAGAGGATATACAGATGGCCAACAGACATGAAAAAATGCTCACTGTCAGTAATCATCAGATAAATGTCAATAAAAACCACAATGTGATATCTCCTTACACCTGTCAGAATGACCATCATCAATAAATCAGCAAACAAGTGTTGGCAAGGATGTGGAGAAAAGGGGGCCCTTGTTCACTGTCAGTGGAATTGTAAATAGGTAGAGCTACTATGCAAAACAGTATGGAGGTTCCCCAATAAATAAAAATAGAACTATGTTATGACCCAGCAATTCAACTTCTGGGTATTTATCCAAATAAATCCAAAACACCAATTGGAGAAGATACATGCATCCCTATGTTTACTGCAGTGCTATTCACAACAGCCAAGATATGGAAGCAACTGAAATGCCCACCAATAGATGATTGGATAAAGAAATTGTGGTATATATATAATGGAATATTACTCTGTCATAAAAAGGAATGAAATCTTACCATTTGTAACAACAGAAAGGGTATCATGCTAAGTGAAATAAGTCAGTCTGACAAAGACCAATGAAAAATGATCTCACTAATATGTGGAATCTAAAGACCAGAATAAACAAACAAAACAGAAATGGACTCATAGATACAGAGAACAAACTGATGATTGCTAAATGTGTGGAGGTTTGGAGGGCTGGGTGAAAAACATTAAAGGATTAAGAAGTACAAATTGGGTTTTCAGTTTTCAGCTTGGAGGAGGCCAAGGTGCAACTTTCTTCAAGGTCATCCTGAATCTGGGTTCACCTGACATCAGCTGCCTCCACCATGCCGTGGAAGTTCGACCCCCACAAGATCAAAGTTGTATACCTAAGGTGCACAAGTAGGGAAGTCAGTATCATTTCTGCCCTGGCCCCAAGATCCACCCCCTGGGTCTGTCTCCAAAGAAGGTTGGTGATGACATCACTAAAGCAACCAGTGATTGGAAGGGTCTGAGGATTACAGAAATACTGACCATTCAGAACAGACAGGCCCAGATTGAAGTGGTACCTTCTGCCTCTGCCTTGATCATCAAAGCCTTCAAAGAACTTCCAAGAGACAGAAAGAAGCAAAAATAAAAAACCATTAAGTACAGTGGAAACCATGAAAGAGATCTTGTGGACTGCTCAGTCTGTGGACTGCAATGCTGATGGCAGCCACCCTCATGATATCGTAGATTACATCAACAGTGCAATGGAATGCCCAGCTAGTTAAGAACTACAAAGAAAAATATTTCAATTAAAGATCATTTGACAACCAAAAAAAAAAAAAGAAGTACAAATTGCTATTTACAAAAGAGTCACAGGTATGTAAAACACAGTATGGGGAATATAGTCAATAATAATGCAAAGATATTGCACAATGTCAGATGGGTACTAGACTTATTAAGGATATCACTTCATAAATTATATAAATATCTATACCACACTTTACTCCTGAAACTAATATATAATGATATTGAATGTCAACTATAATTAAAAACAATAGTCATGGGGATATTTAGTACAGCACAGGGAATATAGTCAATAATATTCTAATAACTATGTACAGTGACAGATGGGTAATAGACTTACTGGGGTTATTACTTTGTGAGGTACATAAATATCTAATCACTATGTTGTTTTGTACACCTGAAACTAATAAAAAAGAACTGGAAACTATCTCTA
Source organism: Lyroderma lyra (assembly GCA_004026885.1). Taxonomy (NCBI): domain Eukaryota; kingdom Metazoa; phylum Chordata; class Mammalia; order Chiroptera; family Megadermatidae; genus Lyroderma; species Lyroderma lyra. The sequence goes on from PVJL010004093.1 coordinate 74,265, forward strand.
TTTGAAGATAATATGATTATAAAGGAGCCAATGGAAAAGCAACTTCAAATAAGAGAATTTAGTTAAGTGGCATGACATAAAATTAATATATAGAAATCAATAGCCTTCAACAGTATCTAGTTAGAAGAAATAATAGAGCAGATCCTATTTACAAAAGCAAATAGTAATCATAATAAAGTACTCATAAGCTTAACCAGAAATGTGCAAAATCTATATGAGGAAAACTATAAATACTCCTGAAAGACACAAAAGTAAACATGTACAAATGGTAGGGTAAGGTTTTGGAGAGAAGACTCTCATAGTAAAGACATGACATCTTTCAGAGTTAAATTTCAAATAAAATGCAATCTTCTCCTTTCCAAATACCGTTAGGTTGTTATCTAGAATTAGACAAGTTGATTATAAAACTTATTTGAAAGCATACACAAATAAGAAGAGCCAAGAAATCTCTTGAGAAAGAAGACCATGGTAGGGAGGTATGACCTGATATTAAAACATATTATAAAATCCCTGTAATTACAACAAAATGATGTTAGCACATGACTGGATAGACCAAAGGATCAGAATAGAAAATCCAGAAACAGATTCAAGTGCATATAGAAATTTAGTATATGTTAAAGTTTGCATTTCAAACCACAGAAAATAGAGATTTTTAAATAAGTGGATAACCATATGGATAAAGATAAAATTAAATCAATATCTCACACCATACATTGGGATAAATTTTAAAAGGGCTAGAGATCTAAATTTTTAAAAATGAAATTGTAGAAGTATAACACTAAAAGAAAACATGGCAAATTCATTTATAACCTTAAAGTGGGAAAAATTTTGCTATGATTCAAAATATAGAAGCAGTAAAAGAAAAGATTGACATGTATATTTGACTACATAATAATTTAAAAATTTTGCACGGCAAAAACATAATGAACAAAATAAAAGAGAAAAAAAACAATTCACAGAAAATGTGAACTCTGAAACAAATGAGCAGATGGTTGATCTCATTTATAATACTAGAAACGCAAAATAAAACTACATTGAGATATCATTTCCTACCTATCAGCATAGTATGTTAGCGAGGTTGTAGGAAAATTGGCATTCTCATATTGGTGGGAATGAAAACTAGTTAAAGCCGAATCGAGTAGGATCTAATCATTTCCAGCAGTCACATACATCTCTTTACCTAGCAAATTCTAACAAAATTATATATCCCTTTGACCCAGCAGTCTCCTATGTAAGATTCTATTGCAAAGATACACTGGCGAAAATACAAAATAATAAATGCATAAGGCTATTTATGGTAGCACTTTTTGTAACAGAAAAATACTTGAAACCCAAATATTCATTAGAAGTGGGCCGATTGGATAAACTTAAGGTATACTTATACAGTAAAATACTGTGCAACCCTAAAAAAGGAATGGAGACAATCTCTCTGTATAATGTTATGGCATGATCTCCATGATAACATGTTAAGTAAAAAATACTCAAGTAAAAGATAGTGTATATAATAGGCTAATGTGCTACTTTTTGTGTAAGAAAGAAGGGAAATGCAAATACACATATATATATGGAAATGCAAATACACATGTGTATATGTGTATTTGCATCTATTTTCAAAAAGAAATGATGGAAAGATGAATTTAAAACTCCAGTAAAATGGTTACTTATCTGCAAGGTAAGAAACTTGGTGGAGGCCACAGAGATATGGCAGCTAACCTCTGTGAAGACACCTCATTATAAAGTATTGGTGTCTTTGGAACCATGCAAATGTTTTATAAAATTTTAAAAAATTAAACAAAAAGTTATTTCTTCTTTTAGTGCCCAAATTGTGATTTCTAAATATAATTTGGTAATAATAGGAATCAAGGCTCTTTGAGAAATGGCTACTCTGAATCTGGTCAGGAAATGTACAACTATGATCTCATAGTACCATAAATTAAGGAGGCTCCTACTGGTCGGAATTGCTATAAATTGAAACACCAAATACAAGAGCTGTCTGGAAAAAAATCCAGCCATTGTCACTATAACAAGAATGGTTACATGGCTAGATACTTTCCGACAGCTCTCATATGTTCAAAATTCATGTGTTCATAATGATATTAAACATACACACACACAATGTTTGTTTACCTTCAAGGAGAACTGACTAAATCTGAAAATGAAAGCATTAAAGTTGCTTTTCCTATATGAACTGCAACTCAAGGTAACCAAGAAAGGAATGAAGGATACAGAGATGAAATGAGAACTCACGGTGGATGGTGACCTTACTGTACAACAAGCTGACAAGGCACTGTAGAATTGTACACCTGGGACCTATGTAATTGTTTCTAACCAATGTCACCCCAATAAGTTAACAAGAAAAAAAAAGAATGAAGGCATGTTTTTCCATATATATTAGTATACAAATGTTTCTCTGTATAGTAGCAATAAATGAAGAAAGAATGATAAATTAGAAATGCCCATCTTGCAAAGCTCCTAATGAAATGATGCATCTAGGTAACTTGCCAGATTTAGCAAATGAATGGCATGACATACACAAAATTATACTAATATTGTAGGGGACATACTTATACTAAAAATTAATTTTTATTCCAAATTCAAATTTAACTGAATGTTCTGTGTTTGATCTGGCAACCTTAGGTCTAGGTGACAACCAACAATGGGTCTTAACATCACTGAGATAGATGCAGAAGAATCTTTAATAAAATTAAATATCATTTATGACTTAAAAACTAAAAATAGAAGGAAACTTCTCTAATGCAATAATGTGTACTTACAAAAATATTATGCAGGCATCATGCTTAATAGCAAAACGTTGAAGGCTTTTGCTTTGTGATCAGGAGTAAGAGTAGGATGCCCCCCCCCCATGCTTTTTATTCAATGATACATCGAAGAGATGAAAGAAAAGATATAAAGATGAGAAAACAAGGAATTAAATTCATTATTAATAATATGGTTGTGTATGTGGAGAATCCAAAGGAACCTTTTGGTTCCTAGAGGAAAAGAAGTAAAGAAGGAAGCAGAGAAAGAATCTGAGAACCAGCAGTGTCAGAAGGGTTATTGTAAGAAACAGACCAAGGTAACACAAGATCCAGAAGAAAGCAATATTCTGAAAGCCAAGGCATTAGAAATGTTCAAAAAGGAACTGTTCACCTCAGACGTTACAGAGAAGGAGCTAGAACCAAGTGGCAAATAATGAGGTCATTGGAGAGTTTAGCAAGACAATTTCAGTGTTCATGGAAGTCATGTTGTTGTGGGTGGGAGATTGACAAAACAGGCATAGATGTAACAGGACTCCTGGTATGAAGTGGATAAAACAAAAAAGGGAATTTCCATTCAGCAAGTGTGTACATAGCCGGTGTCACTTAAGAGGAATAGAAGAGATTAGCCTCAGCCTGGGTTCTGGGGAAATGACTCATAAAGAAAGTGATGTCTGGATTCCAAATAAGAAATGAACAGATAGAGAGTGGGACGAGTGAGCCAAGTGGAAGGAATTGCACAGGGAATGGCCAAGTGGGCGGTGCAGTAAATGGACTTGAGATCCTCCTGCTACAAGTGTGGTCTTGCATTTACAGGGACAGAGAAGCATGGAATGTTCTTGAGCTGGGGAGGAAAAGGATCAAGACTGAACCTCAGGGAGGTTAGTGGCAACTTATGCAAGGTGAGGGAGTTCCCCAAGTGGATAGAAGGACCCCTGTGGGATCTAGAGCATGAAGAAATGAAGTTAAAAATTGCTGGCAAATCTGAATTTAGCTGCAGAGAGTAAATTCTCTCCAGCTGTGCCCTGGATTTATAAAGCCCAGATGAGCCAAAGGGGTCCCAGGGGTCTGGATCTGTATGACCAGAGCAGATCTGTTCTGTGCAGATCCTACCTGCAGGGAGAGCCAGAAGCCCCAGACACACCATCACCCTTTGTTTGGCCTGAGAAAGGCTGCTGCTGCCAGCACAGATATGGTTTCTCTGATCATAAGAAAGTGTCCCCACAGGTTATCTCTGCCCCATCAGGGGAATTTCTGAGAGTAGATGTGACATGGAGTAGGACACAGCGTGTAGTATATCCCCACCTACACACACACACACACACACACACACACACACACACACACTCAAAGACTGAGAAAGTCCCAGGGCTGTCAAATCCAAAATATAAAATTCCCCACCACCGCCTTTGGGAATTCTGGCTGCAGAGAGAAGTGACAGATTTTGAGGTGGGGCAAGGTTTCTCTCAGGTCAGTCAGGAGACACCTCAAGGCTTGGAGGAGACTGGGGGACAGAATCACCCTTGAGACTTACCTTAATTCTCTGTCCCTCCTCCCTCATGTCTCTGAGTGTCTCACACTACAAGGTGGGTATCTGACAGAAGATTTTGACATCTTGGTTAGTAGTATTAGGTTGGTGCAAAAGTAATTGCGGTTTTGGGCGGTGAATTTTAAATCATTACAACTAGGCTCAAACACATCTTTATTCATCAAAATAGAAACCATTACAATCAACATATTTTTACCAATGAGGATTAAGTTTGTTTATTTCTGTAGCATAAAACTCCGTGCTTCAGGATTTGACAACTCTTGGAAAGCGTTTTCCACATCTTGCTGGTTGTGGAAGCATTTTCCCTGCAAAATGTTGTCAAGATCCTTGAAGAAGTGGTAGTCGGTTGGTGAGAGGTCGGGTGAATATGGCAGATGAGACAAAACTTCATAGCCCAATTCATTCAACTTCTGAAGTGTTGGTTGTGCAATGTGCAGTCAGGAGTTGTTGGGCAGAAGAATCGGGGGCCCTTTCTGTTGACTGATATCAACTTCAGGCATTGCAATTTTTGGTGTACCTCATCGATTTGCTGAGCATACTTCTCAGATGTAATGGTTTTGCCAGGATTCAGAAAGCTGTAGTGGATCAGATCAGCAGCACAGACCACCAAACAGTGACCATGACCTTTTTTTGGTGCAAGCTTGGCTTTGGGAAGTGCTTTGGAGCTGCTTCTCTGTCCAACCACTGAGCTTGTCGTCTGAAATTCACTTTTTATTGCACATTACAATCCAATCGAGAAATGGTTTGTTGTTGTTGCATAAAGTAAGAGAAGGCAATACTTTAAAACAACATTTTTTACATTTCCGGTCAGCTCATGAGGTTTTTCACCTCTCCGATTTGCTTCAAATGCCGAACAACTGTGGAATGGTTGACTTTGAGTTCTTCAGCAATTTCTGTGTAGTTGTAAGAGGATCAGCTTTGATGATTGCTCTCAGTTGGTCATTGTCAACTTCCGATGGCCAGCTTCTACCCTCCTCATCTTCCAGGCTCTTGTCTCCTTTGCAAAACTTCTTGAACCACCACTGCACTGTACGTTCATTAGCAGTTCCTGGGCCACATGTGTTGTTGATGTTGCGAGTTGTCTCCACCGCTTTACAACCCATTTTGAACTCGAGTAAGAAAATTGCTGAAATTTGCTTTTGTCTAACATCATTTCCATAGTCTAAAGTAAATATAAAACAAACAACAAGTAATAAGTCATCAGCAAAAAGGATAAAGTGAGAAGTGTACATTAAAATGATGTATAACATAACCACCTTTATTTAAGTGTGTTCCAATATCAAATGGCGAATTTAAACAATACAAAAACTGCAATTACATTTGCACCGACCCACATCACTTCTCAGCATTCTCTTCTTCTTCCTGTGTGTGAGCTAGACCCCCATCTCCCAATCCAGGCAGATTCTGAGGGGATGGAGGGCGCAGATTCTGAGGGGATGGAGGGCACAGAGTCACCCAAAACCTATTCATCCAGTCCCTAATAGCTGCTTCCTCCTTAGGAATCCCAGCAGCACCCTCCCTTCTTCCCTCAGGGATCCAGGTGACCCCTTTACCCACCCAAGTCCTTACAGACCCAGGTACCCCCTCCTTAAGGTTTTCACCCACCTTGGGTCCCCCCACCCCCACCTGTTTCTCCATAGCTCTGGCTCTTATCCAGTCTCTTGTTGAGTCACTTCATTTTCCTAGTAGACTCTGGGTCCCAGTCAACTCTGAGCCTTTATCTCTCCCCCCTGGAGTCTATCCTGGGTAGGGAGTATCAGAGTCACCACCCACCCTGGCTGCTCAGAGGCTCAGCCTTGGTGATAAGACAGGAGGAGTCCTGGGAGCAGCAGCTGCTGGGGTGTTGTCCAAGAGCCCTGGCTTTGCAGCTGCTGGTTCTAGGGGAAACTCCCAGCAAACAGTGATTCCCGAGACCTGGAGGAGGGTAGCAGGGCTTGGGTCAGGCCAGCACCCCAGGAGGAACAGACTTCATCTCCGAAAACCCACACCACTTCTCAGCAGTCTCTTCTTCTTCTTCCTGTGTGTGACCTAGACCCCCATCCCCCAATCCAGGCAGGTTCTGGGGGATGGAGGGCACAGAGTCACCCAAAACCTGTTTATCCAGTCCCTTTCCAGGACAAGAAGACCTCCCAGAAAACAAATAATTCTCCAGTAAGTGGAACCCAGTGTCTGTGTGGAACCAGGAAACAGAGGTCTCCATCCTTCTTCACACAGCTTCAGCCCCCAGTCCCCATGCTGCACCCCACCTGGGACCTCACCATAAGAGCCTGCCTCCCACCTCCCATCCTAAGAGTTTACAGAGTGCACTCTGAGGGATAAATAAGCCCAGTGAGGCTATTTTTGATGTTCCTACTTCACAGCTGAAGTCCCCAGGAGACCCTGTTGGACTGGGGGTGAAGGCATTGTGTCTCATTCCAAAGGCCTGCTACTCACAAACCTGCCCATCCCAGACACCTCACCCAGTGGTGCCTGGAATCAGGAGGTGGGTGGCTGGGGACCAGGGATCAGCTTCTAGGGACTAGGGAGCAGCCAGGACCCGGATACAGGTCCTTTGCTCTTGTTTCTGGCAGGAGCCAATGGAAGAATCTGTAGGCAGGTTCTGATCAACAAACAAGATCAAATGTCATCTTCCGCCCCACTCCCCAGCTTCCAAGGACCCAGGCCTGAGCACCCTGCTCCCCAGCTGTTTTCCCTCAGGGACACCACCCTTCCAAGACCAAAGCTGCCATCAGGCTCCCAGGGCACAGCTGCCAGCTGTTCTCACACCCCTCAGGACCCACATGTTCAGGCCTGCCTGCCAACCTCCACAGGCCTTCAGGGTCCCCATTGCACCTGGCCCTGGGAGCAGCCATCCCTCCGGGAAGTTGGAACTGCCTGCTTGGCAGGTGGCCCAGGGTGTGGCCTGAGCAGCCAAGAAACTCCACTATATAGCCCAGCCAAGGGGATAGTCCTACAGCTCCAGGGACCTGCAGGTGAGAGGCTGAGGTCCCCTTGGGAAGTGGGCCATCAGGTTTCCCACTCTTGTCCCTGTCCCCCTCTCCCCTCTGCCACCTCCAGATCCACTGACTCCAACTCCCCCCCACACACACACACACGCACTGGCCCTTGGACCTAGCCCACCTCTGGCTTCCTGGTGCCCAGGTGGCCCTTGTCCTGAGCCTGAACCCTTCTGACCTCTCCAGGACAGTCTATGGCAGGAGGGGCAGCCCAGCCTCCTATGACCTCTCTCTTTCCCCACTGCAGACATGGGTTCCCTGTGGAGCTGGTGGACACTCTGGGCTGGAGCAACCCTTCTGTGGGGTAAGTCAGACCAAGATCCCATCTCTGTCCTTGTTCCAGTCTGGGGAACTCTGCCTGCTTGGGTCAGCACTCTCCATGTGTGCACCCTGCACAAATCCACCTCCCAACATCACCCCAGGCTTTGCAGAGAAATGTGGTGGAATTCACCCATTCTCTCTCTGTTCTTCTGTTGTGGAGGGAACCAGGGGAACACCTCAGTCCCCAAATTCAAGTATGCAAAAACGGCCACTTCCTTGATTTTCTGCAACTCAACTAAAGTTTTGAGTCTGAGCCTCATTCTGATGAAGCGATAGAAAATTTCATTGAAGTCATTCTTGGAGGGCTTGGTAACCAATTCTTCAGGTTTATGTCCAGAACTAGTGTCTTAGGGGAAGGACAAGACATCAGGGCCCTCTAGTCACCAGTCAACACCTATTTAGGTTAACTTTTGAAAAGTTCATTGTCCCTGATTCCTTGGCTCCGTGGGACACTGGGATACCCTTCAAGGCTCCATTATTCAGCAGACAGACCTTCTATAACTCCCACTCTTCCCAAGATCCTACCCTCTCCCTCTGTCCCTGTCTCTCTCCCTCTCCCTGTTCCCTCCTCCTCTTCCTCCTCTTCCCCCTTCTTCTTCCTCTCCCTCTCTCTCTCTCTCTCTCTATCTCTATCTCTCTCTATCTCTCGGAGGATCTCTTCCCAGTTGTCTATTTCTAGGAGACATTTTTGTCCACACTCCCATCATCCCCTTCTTCCCTTCACCCACTTCAACCTGCACCCTTCCCCCACCCCCACCGCCCCCAGTCCTATTACAGACAGAAATGACAAATTGGCACCAGAATTCAGCCACTTTGGGCCCCATAGTGGTTAAAACAATTTTGGGTTGGAGATTACACATACAATTCAGACAGCCAGTTTCTCTTGAAAAACAGTAAGAGCTGGCATAAATAATAATAATAATGATAATAATAATAATAATAATAATAGCCCAGAAGCCATTACAATAACAACAGGCTAAAGCTAGTAGCAATAACCTACTTTGGATGGTATGTGAATTCTCCATTTGCACAGTCCCCACCTGACTGTCTCCCACATTTATGTTACCTGCCCGGTCCCATCCGTATTTGGGTTTGAGATCCCTGTCCAAAGCATTTGGGCTTTTGGAAAACAAATGCCAGAAAGGCTGGTGGGTGAATGCTGCATGAAAAAGAAGAAAGGAAAGAGAAGTGCTTGGGGGAGCCCAAGTTGCTATTTCAACATGTTATCAAAGCACAGAGTTCTCTAATGGATAAGTGGACCCACAAGTGCATTTTCTCACCCCAGGATTGACCCAGGAGGCCTCGGTGGACCCCAGCCACACTGGAGAGGAGTTCCTCACAGCCTTCCTGCAGAACTATGAGGCTGGGTACGGGAAGGGAAAGCCCTACCTTCACCTCTTCCTATCCAGTCTGTCCAACAGCACCACCTCAGTTACCATCCTCAGTAAGGCAGATGGCACCTCACAGAATGTCGTGGTGGAGCCTGGGCAGTCGCGCACAGTCAGCATCAACACCAAGGCTGAGCTGATCGGCAGCAATGTCTTCCAGCACGCGGTGCTGGTCCGCTCTGACCGGCCCATCTCTGTGCAAGCCGTAAACTCCAAGCCCAACACCGGGGAGCTGACACTGCTATGGCCTGTCAGCACCCTGGGAACTGAGTACTTTGTATTCACACCCCCCAGCACCTCCTCCAAGAACGTCAAGGAGTTTGCTGTGGTGGCTGGTGCAACAGGTGCCTCAGTCAGCGTGCGGCTGAAGGGGCAAGTGACATTCCAGGGCAGGTTCTATCCAGCAGGCAATGTCCTGAATGTCACTCTGCAGCCCTATCAGGTAGCCCAGGTGCAGAGCACAGCTGATCTCTCGGGGTCCAAGGTCACAGCCAGTAGCCCGGTGGCTGTCTTCTCTGGCCACAGCTGTGCCCAGAAACACACAAACTGCAACTATGTGATGGAGCAGCTGTTACCCACGTCTGCCTGGGGTACCCACTATGTGGTGCCCCCTCTGGCCTCCCAGACCCGCTATGACCTGGCCTATGTCGTGGCCAGCCAGACCACAAAGCTGACCTACAACCATGGGGGCATGACCGGCTCCAAGAGCCTCCAGGCAGGTTTCGTAGTTGAGTTTGAGATCCGGCCTTCCCGGCCACTCTACCTGTCTGCAGATGTGGGCATCCAAGTCCTGCTGTTTGGCACAGGTGCCAAAAAGGGCAGAATAACCTATGACCCCTACCTGGTCCTGATCCCGGACATAGAGGCCTACTGCTCTGCCTATGTGGTCAGTAGTATGCCAGACTCGAAGGGTGTGGCCCTGGTGGTGGCACCGACAAAGGCTACTGCTGAGGTCACCATGGACGGGCTCAGGCTGGGTGACAAGCTCAACTGGGAAGATGTACCAGGCAGTGAGTTCTCGTACGCCGAAGTGGACCTCAACACTAACATGATCCACACGGCCAAAGCCACTACCAACTTTGGGCTGCTCACCTTCGGGCTGGCCAATTCTGTGGGCTACGGGACAGCAGCTGCCTGCAGCCAGAGTGAGTAAAGGGAAATGACCCCTGGCCCCGTCCACCTGGGGACCCCTTTTCGGGCTCTCTTGCCTTTTCCCTGATCCCACCCGCCAACTCCTCTGTGGTTTCGTGGCTCAGCTGGGCTGTACCCCCTCACCTCCATCCTTCCTGCCATCCTTCCTTTCCTTAAGGCTCCCCACACCGCCCTACCCCCATACCTTTAATTTAGCAACCAATATGACCCGGGGTCTCAACCAGTCAGACCAGATGCTATAACGCTGCAGGAGGGTCCTCTGGCATCAGCCAGCCCTCTGTTGCTTTGGGGAAGGGGTGGCATTGGGAAGGGAGTGCTAGGGGAGAGCCAAGGTGCTGGGAGGGAGGGATCTTTCAGGGGCGCAGGGTCATGTCAGCAGCTTCTTACTAGCTACTCTGAAAATAGTTTGATATTTTAGCAATGGATATCCAACTATGCCACTCCCCCAACCTCATATGGGAATGTTTATGCCTAAACTGAGCAGGTCTAAAAGTATAATAATAATGAGCCCTACCATGCTGGGGGAGTTATCTTTCCATATACCAGGGACCATTCTAGATGCCTCACACTTAACATAGTTCACCTCTAGGACCTGGCCCTTGGGTCACCTCAGGCTCAGCACGTTGCGAAGCTGCCCCCAGGCTACAAGCATGTGCAGGCACAGGTGCAAAGGCCAGATTTCTTGTGTTGAAATCCCACCTCTGACTGTGTGACCTGGGGCATGTGACTTCACCTTTGTGGGCCTCAGTTTCTACATCTGTAAAACGGGGATAATAACTGCACCCCTTTCACAGGATTGTTAAGTGAGGGTGTAATAAGTTAACATTTGTAAAGCACTTAGTGGGTACCTGGCAAGTGAGTAGGGCTCCATGAGGGTGAGCAGCCTTTATGAGCAGACAGAAGGCAAGAGCTTCTGAAGACAGGGAGGAGAGCTATTTCTCCTCATTTGGACCCCACCCCCACCCCCTCAAGCTAAGACCCTAGACACTAAGGTTCCCAGCACTGGGAAAAAATGCCCCTCCCACCCACCCTCCAGGACATGGAAGCCACCCAACTTCAAAGGGCCACTTTGGGCTTGAACAGTAGAATGGGGGCGGTGTAGGTGATTAATTACGACAGACACCCCTCAATCCCGGGGCCAGTTCTAAAGCCTACTTATGTTTTACCTTACTTAAACCTGGCAGCACTCCCCTGCCTATATATCCCTCTGAAGAAGGTATTGTCATCCACATGTTACAGATGAGAAAACTGAGGCACAGAGAGTTTAAAATTCCTTGTCCAGTGTCACACAGCTAATTGGTTAAGCCAGGATTCTAATCCAGGCAGCCTGTCTCCACCATCCTTTCCATTCTGTTGAACTCCGTCCTTAAAAAAGATGCCTTAGCCTTTTGATGGGTAGGAAAGTAGGGGAGAGGGAGTAGGAAGGTGAGAATATTAACAAATTCACATTTCTATGATTGTCCCGGCCCATCCTTCTTCACTATCTTAAAGTCCTTCTGGGCTGAGCCGTGTTAAACTGAGGAATCGGGGAATCTGGGCTCGGGTCAGGCCTGAGCAGCTCTCTCCCTGTGAGGTTCCAGACCTCAGTTTCCCCATTTCTAAAATGGGTAGCTGTGGGCAAACCGCCCAAACTCCCCACAGTAGGATTGTTCCAGGATTCCCACCCACGTGGACACTCCTGACTCCTTCTCTGTCCCCATCCCGCTTCCTTCCCCAGCCCAGCTGTCCACGGAGAAGCCCTCCTGCCAGGTGGAGGGCGGGCAGGCCAAGTGCATGCCAGCCCCCGTGGCCACCTGCCGTGCCCAGGGTGACCCCCATTACACCACCTTCGATGGCCGTCGCTATGACATGATGGGCACATGCTCGTACACCATGGCGGAACTGAACAGCAAGGACCAGACTCTGCCTGCCTTCAACGTGGAGGCCAAAAACGAGCACCGGAGCAGCAGCCGTGTCTCCTATGTGGGCTTCGTCACCGTGCGTGCCTACAGCCTCTCGGTGTCGCTGGCCCGTGGGGAGGTCGGCTTCGCCCGGGTAAGTTCCAAAGTCTTAAGGGTTTCATGCCCATCAGTCAGCAGGAGGAAGCAAAGCCTGGGTGTCAGGCCCCCAACCCGAGCCCCTTGCCACGGGGAGGAGGGTGCAGGGGGGCCCAGGGGTTGGGGGCTGGTCAGGAGGGATTTGCAAATCTGTGGCAGAACCTTCAATCCCTTTCGTCCAGCCATTGTACTCCTAAAAATGTTAAGGGTGTTCAGAGATATGGTTAGGGAAAGAATTTTATGCCAATGTTGTTTATAATAGCAAAAAAATAAAGAAGGAGAGAGAGAGAGAGAGAATGAAGAGAAAGGAAAGAAAGAAGGGAGGGAGAGGGAGGGGAGACAGAGAGAGAGAGAGAGAGAGAGAGAGAAAGAGAGAGAGAGAGAGAAAGGGAAGAAAGAAAAGAAAAGAAAGGAGGAAGGGAGGAAGGAATGAAAAATCTCCAACAATGAGAAATTTCTTAAATGACCAAACACTAAATTTAGCGAGCACCTACTATGTGCCAGACTTATTTCTTAGCACTTTCCAGGTATTAATGTATAATATTCATAGCAATCCATAGGATAGGCATTATTATCAACACTTTTAGACGAGGAAACAGGTCCAGAGAGATGAGTTACTTTGCACAGACTTAGAGCTATAGGACAGGGAGCTGGGATACAAGCAAGGCAGCTCCTGAGTCCCTGTTCTTACCCTCTAGGCCCTCCTGCCTCTGGTGAATGCCTTACTACTCAGCCAAGACAAATAACAGCCTAGAGCAATTATGTCCCCTTTTCCCACCATGTTATTATAAAATTGTTCAAACATCCTGAAAAGTTGAAATCGCTGTGCAGTGAACACTCCTATGCCAGGAACGTAGGTTCTAAAAGTTTTACTTTTCTAGATTTATCACACACCTGTCGTCCCACTGTCCATTCAACAATCCATCGTATTTTTATGTACTTAAAAAAGTTCCAGATATCAGTACATTTTATGCCTGAAAACTTCAACTTCCATATCATTAACTGGAATACAATATTTGTATACTTCTTTTTTATTGTTAAATTTATTGGGGTGACATCAGTTAGTAGAATTTACATAGGTCCCAGGTGTACAGTTCTACAATACATCATCTATATGTTGCATTATGTGTTCATCACCCAGTCAGTTCTGTTTCTATCACCATGTATTTGTGTCCCTGTCCCTTCTCCCCCATTACCCTCAGGTAGCCACTCAACTGTTGACTGTGTGCATGAGTTTTTGTTTCTTTGTTCCTTTCAATTTTATGTTCCACATATGAGTGGAATTACGTAGTTCTTGGTGTTTTCTGTCTGGCTTATTTCACTAAGCACGATGATCTCCAGGTCCATCTATTTTGTCGCAAATGGCAATATTTCATCTTTTCTTACAGCTGAGGAATATTCCATTGTGTATATGTACCACAGCTTCTTTATCCAGTCATCTGTCGCAGGGACCTTTGGTTGTTTCCATGTTTTGGCCACTGTGAACAGCGCTGCGATGAACAATTGGGGTACATAAGTCTTTGCAGACTGAAGTTTCAAGTTTTTTGGTAGATAGCCAGAAGGACGATTGCTGGGTTATATAGTAATTCCATTCTTAGTTTTTTGTGGAACCTTCTTCATATTGTTCTCCGCAGTGGTTGTACCAGTTTGCACTCCCACCAGCAGTGTACCAGAGTCCCTTTTTCTCCACAGCCTCTCCAGCACTTGTTATTCCTTGTCTTGTTGATAATAGCCATTCTCACAGGTGTGAGGTGGGATCTCCTTGTGGTTTTGATTTGCATTTCCCTGCTAGCTAGTGACGTTAAGCAATCTTATTTCTTACTTTTGAGATAAAATGTATACATAATAAAATCCAGAAAATTAAGTGTACAGTTCACTAAGTTTCGACAAATGAGCAACCTGAACCTCCATTAAGATATAGGATATTTTCACCACTCTGGAAAATTCCCTCATGCTCCTTCCCAAGCAATGCCCAACCCCACTGGAGGCAAACAGAGTTCTGATTTTTTTTTCCACCATAGATTTGTTTTGCTTGTTCAAGAACTTTATATTAACGGACTCACCCAGTGTAAGAAATCTCTTGTGTAAGACTTCGTTTGCTCAACATAATCTTCCACATTGCTGTGATTAGTTTTTTAAATAGATAAAGGCATCACATAGCTCAAAACAAAACAGGCATTTTATGAGAGGTCTTGCTTTCATTTCTCTCTTCATTTGCTCTTCCCCTGCTCCACAGGTAATGACTTTTACTGACTTCTTGGGTATTCATCTAGGGTTTCTTTATGCCAATACAAGCAACCATGAGCATACATTCTTACCTCTCCCCTTTCTTACCAAAGTGTACTGTACTGTATGCTCTGTTCTGCACTTTGCTTTTTGCGCTGAACCGTACATTCTGGAGCCATTTCCGTATTCGTGTAGGGCACCTCCTCTTCTCTCTTCCAGCTGTACCCTTCTCCATTGCACAGGTGCATCATCGTTCATTGAACTTGGTGCTCTGTAGATGGACAGTTTGTTCTTGATAGCAAACGGTACTGCAGTGAATGTGCTGGTACCTCCCTCTTTTTGTGAGTGTTCAGGTGGATCTGTGAGATTCATAGTCAAGTATTAAAGCCAGTGGTCTGAGATCTAGAGGGATTGAACATAAGCTCAGTGGGGGGGCGGGGGGGGGGACTTCAAATCCCTTGAAATTCATGTGCAGAATTTTGCAAATGCCATAAAGCTTTTCTGGGAGAGGGGCCATTGCTTTTGTCAGATTCTTAGTGAGTTGACAAAGGTTTAGAGCTCCTGGCAGAACCGTGGTAGGATGTCCACAAGACATTGTTGAGAGAAAATGGGAGTTCATGAAATGGTGACTTTAGCATGGTCTCATTATTTAAAAAAAAAAAAAGTATAAATCTATCTAAAGGTAGAAAAAGAATCTAGCCTAGCAGGATTCATAAAGGTGCGTGTGTGTGTGTGTGTTTCTACAGCAATAGGGGTGGTTTTTCTTTTCTCATTTTTGCTCATGTACATTTTTTTAAGTTTTCTGTAATGAACAAATGTTGCTGTGCCATTTAAAAGTGGAGATCACTGGTCTTAAGGGAGAGACAAATTTGAACAGTGGTCCCGGAACTGAGAGTCTGAGTGTAGGGCCCCGAGCTCTCTCAGTCACTGCTGTGTCTGCAGCACTGCCTGGCACAAACCTGGACACACAGGAGGTCTGTGGAGGCCTTGATGACTGACTGACTGAATGATCTACCTTACCTTTGGGCCATCACTTGTGCTGGTCCATCTGCCTATCACTCCATTTTTGTACCCCATCCTCTTGGCTTAGACAAGAACGTCTGGGGAAAGAATAAGAAAGAGAAGGGGAGTTCCCTGGTGGTGTAGTGGCTTAAGGTTTCGGCGCTGGTGCTGTCAGTGCTGTGGCCTGGGTTCGATTCCCAGCCAGGGAGCTACCCACATACCAAAAAAAAAAAAAAAAGAAACTCAGGAAGAGGAAATGGGTCCAGGGGACAGAGACACACTCCTTATCTCCTGGCCAGACTCCTTCTCTGCTAGGACATTTGCAAAGGAATACCCTTCCCCATCCTTGTTTTCCTGGCTCTCTCTCACTGATCTTTTATAGCTCAGCTCAGCTGTCCCTTCCTCCAGGAAGTCTCCTCTGACCAACAAGGTTGGATCTGGCCCCTTTTCCAGGCTCCCACAGCCTCCTGTGCCTCCATTACCCCAACCCTGCCCACTCGGATCTGTCACTGTCTAGTGGCAGGTCTGCTTCTCCCATTGGACTGGGAGCCCTATGAGAGGAGGGTCAGGGGTTGTCTCAGTCATCACTGGATCTCGATGCTCTCCCAGCCCAGGCCAGGTACAGAGTGAGTGCCCAGTGAGTGTTTATTTAACACTGCAGTGCTTCCCTTCACTCATGGAGTGCTTGCTGTTCTACCAGGCACTGTTCTAGGCACGGGAGATGAAGCAGGGATCAAAGCAGACAAAACCCCTGTCTTCGTGGAGCTGACAGTCTATGGAGTTAGACAGCTGATACAAGCAAATTATATTTTAGAAGGTTAGAAGCTGTAGGGGGAAAATAGAACAGGAAAGGGGAGGAAGGAGTAGAAAGGGGTTGCCATATAAAATAGGGTGGTCAGGGGTGGCCTCTCTGGGATGGCGACATTTGAGTAAACTTTTATAAGATGTGAGGGAGTAGCCATGTGTGCATCTAGGGAGAGAGCATTTCAGGCCATGGGGATGGCAAGGACAAAGATCCTGAGGCTTGGTTGGTGGCAGTAACAGGAGGGAGAAGTCCCACTGCAGCTAGAGCTGGGGAAGCAAGGAGCTGAAGGGCAGACCACAGGGGGATCTGACCACTCCCTTCCCTCCTCACTCCCCCTGCAGATCGACAACCAGCGCTCGCGCCTGCCTGCCTCCCTGGCCAAGGGTCGTGTGCACGTGTACCAGAGTGGGACACGGGCCATAGTAGAGCTGGACTTTGGGCTGGTAGTCACCTATGACTGGGATTGCCAGCTGACACTGAGCCTGCCTGCACGCTTCCGAGGCCAGGTGTACGGACTATGTGGCAACTATAATGACAACCCTGCTGATGACTTCCTCACACCTGACCTGGAACAGGCTCCTAACGCCGTGGAATTTGCCAACAGCTGGAAGCTGGATGATGGGGACAACCTGTGTGAGGATGGCTGCCAGAGTAACTGTCCCTCTTGCACCCCAGGCCAGGTTCAGCACTATGAAGGCAACCGTCTATGTGGCATGCTGACCCAGCCCAATGGCCCCTTTGCTGCCTGCCATAATGCTCTGGACCCCCAGTCCTTCCTGAAGGAGTGTGTGTATGACCTGTGCGTGGCCAATGGGGACCGGCCCAGCCTGTGCCGTGGCCTCAGCGCCTATGCCCAGGCCTGTCAGGAGCTTGGCATCACTGTCAAGGACTGGAGGTCACCAGCTAACTGCCGTGAGTGATGCCCTGGTGGGAGCTAGAGGCGGGGACCCCTTACATCTGCTCCATATCTGAGCACTTATTGTGAGTCAGCCTACAGCTGGGCCATGCCAGACACATGGAGATGGACAAGATGGACAGGCTTTGCCAACATGAACCTAAGGTTGGGGCAGGATAGACCTAGACAGTGACAGTCCAGAGTAGTCATGGCTAGGTTGGGGGAGGCACAGGCAGAGTGGCCAGGGTTGGGATGGGGAAAGTCCCAGAGGGCTATGGGAGACCAAAGAAGCTTCCTGACTATGCCTGGATGAGAGGCGGGTCGAGGAGGATTTCCTAGAGCAAGGGATGCCCAAATGGCAACCCATAGGAGGGCTTGGAACTAGACAGGAGAAAGGGGACATAAAGTGGGTTCCAGGCTGGAGGAAGAGCATGTGCAAAGCTTGTCACGAGAAGTCGTCTTCGGAGTCCCAAAGCAGAAATATGAACATCTCTGCATTTGTGATCTGTGACTCCCCAATGACCTCTGGAGAAAGTATAAGCTCCTTAGCCAGCTATTCATCCATTTAATCATTCATGCACTCATTCATTCATTCAATAAGCATTCCCTGAGTCCCTATCTGGTCCCATCTCTGTGCTGGGTACCCACCTGATGTCTCTCCCCTGTGAGGCTCCCAGAGAAATGTTCAGGAGGCAGAAAGGCTAGAAGAGGAAGAGGAAGAGGCATCCAGGTCCAGGTCCAGGGCTTGCGACAGGGACTCTGGAGGAGGGGATGTCTGGGTGAGACTCAGGCCATTTGGGGTTTCTCCTGGTCACTGCTATGTCCTTCCTGCCCAGTAAACACGCTCCTGCACAGAGTTCCCCAATGCTTGGTGCAGAAGAGGGGCCAATGAGTTCTTTCATCAACTCACTCACTTCCACAGTATTTGCTGAGCACGTCCTGTGGGCCAGGCCCTGTCCTTCATGCTGATTCACCTGCAATTGAGACAGACCAGGTCCCCACTCTCGCAGAGCTCATATCCTATCAGGAAGACAGAGAATAATGGTAAACTGTAGAATGTCTTCAGTGAGTGAAGGAAATAAAGTTCATGTAATAAGAGCAACTGGGAAGCTCACGAAGAAGATGCTCAGGGAACACCTTTCTGAGATAACATTGGGGGAGAGATCAGGATAAGGCAATGGAATTATCTAAGTAATTACAATGATCTTCATTGGGTGTCTCTACACCAATGAACTCATTTCCTCCTCACAACAACCCCTTGAGGTCAATACTATTATTATCCCATTGTACTGATGGGAAACTGAGGCACAGGGCAGTTGGAATCATTGGTCCTGACCACACAGCTACGAAGGGGCAAGCCAGCATTTGAATTCAGGACATCTGGGCTCCAGTAGCCTTCACTTAACCACATGCTTCATTGCCTTTTGGGGAAAGACCAATCCAGGCAGAGGGAACAGCCAGAGCCACGGCCCTGTGCTGGGAGTGTGAGGACCCAGGAGGAAGCTGGAGCACAGGGAGTCAGAGGGAGAGTGTGAGAGGAGACAGGACTGAGAGGTGATGGGTGCAGGTCGTGCAGGACCTCACTGGCCACAGGGAGGACTCTGGCTTTTACTCTGAGCAAGACAGAGCCATAAAAGGGTCCTGAGCAGCAGGGGGCATCATCGGACAGGTATTCCCAGGGTCCCTCTGGCTGCATGTGAGGAAGACTATGGGAGCAGGATGGGGGCCGGGGAGAGCAGGCAGGAGGCTGCTGGGGTCAGGACAGTGGTAAGAGAAGGAGGCAGATTCTGGGTAGATTTTGAATATGCAACTCACGGGATTTACTGACAGATTGGTTATCCAGTGAATGAAGGCGGGGGGCGGGGAGGGGGTCAACTATGTCTCTGACGTCTGGGGCCTGAGCTCCTTAAAGGATGGGGTGCCATGAACTAGATGGGGAGCTCTGAGGGAGGAGAGGGTTCTGGGAGGGAAGTCCTGGCATGTTCACACGGGTCATCCCTAGGGAGCGCCACTGAGCAGCGCTGTGCCGGCCTGACTCCTGTCCCCCTCGTCCCGCAGCCCTGTCCTGCCCAGCCAACAGCCGCTATGATCCCTGCAGCCCCGCCTGCCCGCCATCTTGCAACCCCGCTGCGGCTCCGGCCAACTGCTCAGGGCGCCCGTGCGTCGAGGGCTGCACCTGCCTCCCGGGCTTCGTGGCCAGCGGCGGTGCCTGTGTGGCCGCCTCGTCCTGCGGCTGCATCTACCAAGGCCGCCCGCTGGCGCCGGGCCAGCAGGTGTGGGCCGACGAGGAGTGCCGGCGGCGCTGTACCTGCGATGGCGCCACGCAGCAGGTGCGCTGCAGCGACACGCAGGGCTGCCCGGCGGGCGAGCGCTGCGACGTCCAGAACGGCCTCCTGGGTTGCTACCCGGAACGCTTCGGGAGCTGCCAGGCGACCGGGGACCCGCACTACGTGAGCTTCGACGGCCGGCGCTTCGACTTCATGGGCACCTGCACTTACCTGCTGGTGGGCTCGTGCGGCCAGAATCCGGTGCTGCCT
>PVJL010004093.1:94027-139455 GCA_004026885.1 Lyroderma lyra
GGGGGTGGGCGGGGTCTGTTAGAAGGCCTGTGGCCAGTGGTTAAGGCCCCAGCCCCCAAGCCAGGGGCGCTGCCTCTCTCTGGCTGTGTGACTTTGTCTCTCGGGAGCTTCCTTTTGTCTTCTGTCAAATGAGATAAGAGGATGCTGCAAGCAGAAGCCGCTTCTCAAGGTGACTGTAGGAATCTGACCAGTTAGTATTTGTAGGGTATTTAAAAGAGGCCTTGGCAGCCAGCTAAACCTTCGGTAAATGTTGACTTAAGATTTTTATTGATATGAACCCTCCCAAGTTATACATTTGTGCATTTTCTGGAGGATGATTGATTTTCTGAGAGTACTGTGGCCTGTAAAAGGTTGGAAACTAGGGGTGGGATGTGCGGAAGGGACCAAGCAATGGCAGTTCTCAGAGGATCCACCAATCCGAAGTCAAGAACCACTGATTTACTCTTTGAAACAAAAAGATAAAAATCAAGAGGTGAGATTGTTTTAAGAGTCACAACAGTTAATAATTATTGAGCAGGTTTGTGAGGAGACATGGGAGGAAGATGAATTGGAAATGGAAAACTGAGAGAAATTTCCATGTACCAGGCACTGTGCTAAACCCTTTACAGGCCTTAACTCACTCCTGAGAATGACCTTGGAATAAAGGAGTGTCTGCCCATAAAGCCTAGTGTTTGGCATAGAGAAGCTTCTAGATAAACAGAGGACATAATTATTAATATTTATGTTCTCACCTCTCTGAGATGGCATTTAAGCTGAGGCTTGAATAATAGCCAACATATATTAAGTTATTTCTGTGTCTTAAATGCTTGACATATAGTAACTCATTTAATTTCTGCAACCCTGTGAAATACTTCATCTTGTTAGATGAGGAAACTGAGGCACAGAGAAGTTAAGTCACCTATTCAAGAGTACACAGGTGATGAGTGACAGAGCCGGGATTTGAAACCACGCTATCTGGCTCCAGAGTTCATCCTCTCAACCACTACTTTCTGTTGCCTCTCCTGAAGAAAGATGGAACAGGCAGGGAGATAAGTGGATGGATGGGTGCTCAAGGCAGCGGGGAAGGGAGAGCAGCAAATACAAAGAATCTGAAGCGGGAACAAACTGGGGCTGGGAATGGGGCAATAATGGAGAATTAAAGAGTAGTGGGGCTCACATCAATCTAGGGCCTTTTAGGCCATTGTAAGGGATTTGGATCACAGCTGACACCTAAATAATTCAGTAGACGTGGCCAAGTGAAGAGTGATGGGTGGTACTCCAGGAAGAGAACACAGCAAGTGCAAAGGCCCTGAGGTGAAGGTGCACTTGATGTGTTCAGGTTGACAGCAAGGAGGCTGAGTAAATGATGTGGTAGGTGATGCAGGCACAAAGCAGGACAGAGTCAAGGTTAAGTAGGAACTGCTAGGGAAGGGGCTTGGGTTTAAGCCAAGTCCTGAAGGATGAAGGGGAAGCAGGCAGGAGAAAAGTGGTAGGTAGTATTCTTGGCAAAGAGGAAAGGCCCTAAAGTTAGACTAAACTGGGGGAATTAGAGGAATATCAAGCCAGTCTGGCTAGAACAGAATGAATGAGGAGGAGGCAGGAGGAGGTGAGGTCAGGGAGGTAATGGGGAGACAGATCCAGTGGGCTTTGAAGGCCATGGGTTGGAGCTTTGGATTTAAGCTGATACTTGAAGGATGAAGAGAGTTCGATGGTGTGCCAGGCAGAGGGAATAGCCAGTGCAAAAGCCCTGTGGTGGGGCCAAGCCTAATGTGCTCAAGAGATCAGCAAGAGAATAGCTAGAGCCGGGTGCATGAGGGGTGGGCCACAGAACTGTGAATACCCTGACCGCTTGGCCCTCCTGTATATCTCCCCAGGTGGACGGTGTCCTTCAACACCTGCCCTTCCAAGCTGCAGATGGTCAGGTGCAGGTGTTCCGCCAGGGCCAAAATGCTGTCGTGCGCACAGACTTTGGCCTGACTGTCACCTATGACTGGAATGCCCGTGTGACTGCTAAGGTGCCTGGCAGTTATGCTGGGGCCCTGTGTGGGCTCTGTGGGAACTTCAATGGGAGCCCACAAGACGACCTGGCTCTGCGGGGTGGGGGCCAAGCTGCCAATGCACTGGCCTTTGGGAAGAGCTGGCAGGAAGAGACCAGGCCAGGCTGTGGAGCGACCGAACCAGGTGACTGTCCCAATCTGGACTCCCTGGTGGCCCAGCAGCTGCAGAGCAAGAAGGAGTGTGGGATCCTGGCTGACCCTAAGGGTCCCTTCCGGGAGTGCCATAGCACGCTGGACCCACAGGGAGCTGTGCGCGACTGTGTCTATGACCGCTGCCTGCTGCCAGGCCAGTCTGGGCCACTGTGTGACGCACTGGCCACCTACGCTGCTGAGTGCCAGGCCGCCGGAGCTACTGTGCACCCCTGGAGGAGTGAGAAACTTTGCCGTAAGTACCAGCAGTGACAACTGTGGGGCTCAGTCTAGTGTATGTATGTTCATTAATGTATAAATATCATCAATTCATTTGATTCTTATGAGATAGGGACTGTGGTTTTACCCATTTAACATATGAGGAAACTGAGGCTCAGAAAAGTTCAATTATGTGCCTGGGGTCATGACAGCTAGGAAGTCATAGATGCAGTAAATATTTGGTGACCAGAGGTCTGATTCTCAGATGGCAGCTGTCATTCAGAAGTGAGTAGTAGTATTGCCTTTAGAAGGAGCCTGTTTCCCTCTCCAGTTCTTGGCCCCATCTGGCTTACTTCATTCGTTTACAATTTCTGCTTGGCCCATTGGATAGTGAGTTCGAGACCCTTGCATCAGATATGGATGCAGAAATGGTCTTCAAATGTTTTTGCTTGCTATAAAAGAGGTTTGAAAGCCATGCATCCCTTCACTGGATTTTCGTATTTTTAAATTTATTGTTGAAATATAATACACATGTTCAAAAATATGTACATGTAATAAGTAAGCAGCTTGAGCTATTTTCAGCAAAAGAATAAATCTGCATAACCTGTCCCAAGAATCATAAAAAAGAACACACTAGGCTTCCCACCCCTTCCCTATGCCCCATTCTGACTTCTAAAGTTTCTGAACTTGAGAGTTCCCTGGTGGCTAAGGCTTTGGTGCTGTCAACACTGAGGCCTGGGTTCGATTCCCAGCCAGGGAACTACCCACATAAAAAATAAAAACAAAAAATAATAATAATAAAGTTTCTGAACTTAATAGAAGTGCAATTAATTGTGCATCTCTAGTTTTCATCCTCAGTGTGAATAATGGCACAAACCACAGGATCCTAAAAAAATAATAAATACCTGTGGTTTTAATTCACTAAACTTTGAAATGTTTGTTACCCAGTAAAAACTAACTGATGATGCAGTGATCAAAAAAGAGACTTTCATGTATACACCTGTGTTACACTAGTTTAAATTTTGTTGGAATTAAAAACCATTAGAATGTCACTAATTCCTTAACATCATCTAAAATTTAACCTGGGTTCCAGTTTCTCCAACTGTCTAAAAAATGTGTTTTTTCAGTTGATTTGAATCTGAATCCAGACCAAATCCACACATATTTTGTTGAGTTTTCTTAATTCACCTTTATCTTTTAATAGTCCCTTTTATTTCCCCCCAAACATATTATTATGAAATTCTTCAAATACACAGAAAATTTGAAAGAATTTATAGTGAATACTCATATACTCAGCATATAGGTTCTGCAATTCTTATATTTACTTTATTATACTTGCTTTATCAAATATTTATTCCTCTACTCCTCCCTTTTATTCATACCATTTATCTATTGGAATAAACAGGTCATTTTTCCTGCAAAATTTCCTACTTTCTGGGTTCATCTAGTTGCTTCTTTATAGTGTAATTTAACTTGTCCCTCTGTCCCACCAGATTCTTTTGTAAATTGGATATTAGACTTAGAACAATGCTGCCCAATAGAACTTCAGTGACGGTGGACATGTTCTATAGCTGATCCGTCCCATAAGTTCGTCACTAGTCACATGAACACTTGAAAAGGGGTTAGTGTGACCAAGAAACTAACTCTTCAATTTTATTTAAGTTAAATTATACTATATTTAAATGGCCACAAGTGGCTATTGTGTTGGATCATACAGATAGAGGCTTGTTTGCATTTAGTTTTAGTTGTGTTGTTTAGTTTTGTTTTGTTTTGTTTTGTTTTGTTTAAGACACTGGCTGTGTTATAATCTGGAGTGAGTGGGGTTTGGAAAGAAAAACAAAGATTCTTTCTTTTACTTTATAGCCTAAATATTTTAATTTACAGTAGCATTACTACTACTACTACTATTACTACTACTACTACTACTTATAGAGTGAAGAAGCTAGGAATACTGCGCTCACAAATACACTGCACAGATCACACACACATACAACACACACACTATATGCATGCGTATGTTTAAAATACACACCACATAGCCACAACTTGTTAACATCTTGAATAAGATCACTGAACATTACAGCTAACCCAAACCACGGTTAAAGACAGAAAGAATCCTAATTATCAGGATCATTTAACTGTGATGTAATCTGTTCTCCACTCAACAGAGGGGCTCCTTGCAGGCGGACTGCTTATGTGTGTGAGTGTGTGTGTGCATATACATGTGTGTCTGGGGAGGTGTCTGCTGTGTCCCTGGGGAGCATGGGTTCTCAGTCCTGATGGCCTCTCTCCCTGCAGCACTAAGCTGCCCGCCCCACAGTCACTACGAGCTGTGTTCCCACGGCTGCCCGCTGTCCTGTGGAGACCTCCCAGTGCCCGGGGGCTGTGGCTCCGACTGCCATGAGAGCTGCGTGTGTGATGAGGGCTTCGCGCTCAGTGGTGAGTCCTGCGTGCCCCTACCCTCGTGTGGCTGCGTGTACCAGGGCGCCTACCACCCGCCCGGCCAGACCTTCTATCCCGGCCCGGGCTGCGATTCCCTTTGCCACTGCCAGGAGGGTGGCCTGGTGTCCTGTAAACCCTCCACCTGCAACCCGCATGAGGCCTGCCAGCCATCCAATGGCATCCTGGGCTGCGTGGCTGTGGGTTCGGCCACCTGCCAGGCATCTGGAGACCCCCATTACACCACCTTCGATGGCCGCCGCTTCGACTTCATGGGCACCTGTGTGTACGTGCTGGCTCGGACCTGCGGGACCCAGCCGGGCCTGGAGCCGTTTGCCATCCTGCAGGAGAATGTGCAGTGGAACAATATGAAAGTCAGTGTGACCAGAGTGGTCACTGTCCAGGTGGCTAACTTCACCCTGCGGCTGGAACAGAAACAGTGGAAGGTCACGGTGAGAACAGGGGCAGCACCTGCAGGGGTGGGGCCTGGGGTGATCTGTGGGTGAGATACGGCAGCACTCAGCCCAGGGCTGGGGGCATGGGGCTCAGAGTGGATGTGGGAGGCATGAGGTCCCCAATGAGAGGATCTGCCAGTCAGATCCCAGAGTGGAAAGCCAAGGAAGGGGGAGGCCTAATGACCTGAGACCTGCTCCCATGTGACTCAGTCTCCCCTCTCTGTGTTTCTCAGTGTCCCCCTTCCTGCCCCTTGACTGTTCTCTCTGAATGTCTCTCCCACCCTTTCTTCTCTTCCATTTCATCTTCCCCTCCACCCTGGTCCCTGCCCTAGCCACATCCCTGGTCTCACAGCCCGTGGTAGGACATGATGCCGTCAGAAGTTCAGAAAGTTCAGGGATGGGAAAAGTTTAAGGACAGAGGACAATCTGTGGGTGATCCCCTCACCCCTTAACAAATAGCAGCAAGCACGGTTTTTACACAGCTGACCCCAGACCTTGTTGGTTGCTAAGCACTTCACATCCACAGTGTCATTTTATCCTCACAGCAGTAGCTGGAGATACCATGATCTGCTTTAATTTTTAGAGAGGGAGCTGCCATCAATGGCCCAAAGTCCCCAGCAAAGGTGAGACTGGAACCCTAGACAGTGAACCCAGAGACAGCACGCTGGACCCCGGGTGCTTTGTGGTGCTTTTCTGACTGAGAGCGATTTGGTCTCACATGGAAACTGGCATTTCACTTACTCTGGAGGGTTTCCCCTGGAGATCCCAATGAAATGCAGGCACGTGGCCATGTCCAAGTCACAGTACTGATGATGAAGATGCTGATTAATAGCTGACTTTTTCAGGTGCTCCCTGCACACTGGAAATGCATTTGACATTTTTATATAGTCCCTGATGTAGCCAAGCTCCTGGGATAGTGCCTGGCACATAGATGCCTCTACATACTTGGATGTAGGAGTTGTCGGTGCTGTTCTTGTTATAGTTTATCTCACTGAATTCCCCAGCTTCTCTGTGAGGTGGAAACTATGAATATCCCCACTTTACAGAAAAGGAAACTCAAGCATGGGGGATTAAGTCACTTGTCCTTTAACCACCACTTGTCCCTGCTCAGGAAGTATGGGGATTGACTCTGGTTTTAGGAGACTCAGCCAGGAGCATATCTTTCTCCTGCCTTCTCCCCTGATCCCTCATACCTCATAAGAACCTAATGCTCACCATGTCTGTGTTAAGGAAAGTCAAGCATGGGTGTTAATGGGGTAGATTTATAAGGCTTTGTTGGTGCCTGGCAGCCTTAAACTAAAACCACTGGTTCTTGGCTCATGGACTTGAAGTTCATTTTCCCAGAAATTTAGTGTGTCTTTCCACCCCCTGATGCTTAAGGCAAAAACCCTTGGCATTCATTTTCTCTTCAAAATAAAAAACTTCCAGTCATAGTTAATAATAGTAGTGACTGCTCCCAGAGTACCCATTCTGTGCCAGACATCAGCACTTGGCAAATACTAATTTATGGAATCCTGACAACAGCCCTCTGGGGTAGGTCCCTCATTTTTGCTCAGTAGATGAGGAAACAGAAACAGAGAGGTGACTCATCCGCTCAAGGTCACAGAGAAAGGAAGGTGTTGTCGGACCTCGGCAGCTGGCTGTGAAGCCAGGCTTGCATTATTGATCCCTGCAGTAAGGGGTGAGTGAAGGAGAGCTGCTGAGGTTGCCACCCCATTGAGATCTGGATCAGTTCCCTGTGACTGCCAGAACAAGTTCCTACCGTCTCAGTGGCTTAAAACAACACAAATTGATTTTCTCACATGTGTGAATGCCAGAAGTGCCAAATCAAAGTATTGGCAAGGGTTGCATGCACCCCGCACCCCACCAAAGGCTCCCGGGGAGGCTCCTTCTCACCTCTTCCAGCTTCTACTGGTTCCAGGTGTTCCTTGGCTTGTGGCCATGTCACTCCAGTCCCTGTCTTTGTCTTACATGGCCTTCTCTTCCGCGGAAGGTAGGGGCATGCAGGACTCTCCATGAGCATGTCTGTCTTCTCTGCTGGCTCTTTTAAGGACACTCGTCATTGGACGTAGGGTCCACCCTAATCCAGGATGATCTTGAGATGATTACCTAATTACGTTTGTGAAGGCCCTTATTCCAAATGAGGTCATATTCTGAGATTCTGGGTGGACATATCTTTTGGGGAACACGGCTCAACCCCCTATAAGGCACGATTATCTTACCCATTTTACAAATATGGAAACTAAGATCACACAGATCTTCAGTGTCAGGCAGGAGCTTGACCTAGGGCCTGCCCTCTCAAAGCGTACCCTATGAAACATTACATCCCCTTCCTCCCAGGTGAACGGTGTGGACATGAAGCCACCTGTGGTGCTGGCACAGGGCCGGGTCCGTGCCTCCCAGCATGGCTCAGACATGGTGATCGAGACCGACTTTGGCCTGCGTGTAGCCTACGACCTCGTGTACAACGTGCGGGTCACTGTCCCAGGCAACTACTACCAGCAGTTATGTGGCCTGTGCGGGGACTACAATGACGACCCTAAGAATGACTTCTGGAAGCCCGATGGCTCACTGGCAGGCAGCCCCAATGAATTCGGCAACTCCTGGGAGGAGGCAGTGCCCGGCTCTCCCTGCCTGCCGCCGCCCACCTGTCCGCCGGGCGGGGACTGCAACCTGCAGTGTGACCCTAAGCTGCAGGACAAGTACCAGCAGCAGCAGTTCTGTGGGTTCCTCACCAACCCCACTGGGCCACTGGCTGCTTGCCACAAGCTGCTCAACCCCCAGGGTCCCTTGCAAGATTGTGTCTTTGATCTCTGCGTGGGTGGTGGGGACCAGAACATTCTCTGCAGCAACATTCATGCCTACGTGAGTGCTTGCCAGGCAGCTGGAGGCCACGTTGAACCCTGGAGGACCGAGTCGTTCTGTCGTAAGTGAGGGGCAGAGAAGGGGCAAGACCGAGTGGCTGTGGGAGAGGTGGAGGCACTGAAGGGGCAGACCCGGGGCCCTGCAGCCCCTCCGTCCAGGGCCTTTGACCCACACCCTCTCTTTGCAGCAATGAAGTGTCCCGCCAACAGCCATTACGAGCTGTGTGCAGACACCTGCTCCCTGAGCTGCTCTGCACTCAGTGCAACCCCACAGTGCCCGGACCACTGCGCTGAGGGCTGCCAGTGCGACCCTGGCTTCCTCAATGATGGCCAAGCCTGCGTGCCCATCCAGAAGTGCGGCTGTTACCACGACGGCATCTACTATGAGGTGGAGCCCCTTCCACTGCCCATCAGCCCCACAGCCTGTCCACTTGGCCTCCTGACTGCCCCCACCCACCCTTCTCCTACTCCCTACAGCCCTGCTGGGACCCAGTTTGTCCCCTCCCAGCCCTCACGTTTGCTCTCTCTATTCACCATCCCCTGGGCAGCAGGAAAGACCTTTGTTAATATGACCATGGCTCCTGCAACTTTAAACCCTCCACTGACTCCCCAGGTCAAGGGCTTGGTATCCCAGGTCGAGATCTTGTGTCTGTTAGGGCAGCAGCTAACTCCCTGTTTCCCTCTCTCATTCCCACAGTTGATCCTTTCCCTTTCATTTGAGTGCCTTTATCTAAAGTCGGTCTCCCTCAAGGCACTGCAAACTCTGTGAGGGCAGGCCCTCTCTGTTGCTCTCCTCATAGGTATAATAATAGTAATAACAGCAAATAGGCAGATGGTGCTATGTGCTGGGTATTGCTTTAAGTGCTGTATGTATAGTAGAGTAGAGTAGAGTATAATACGAGGACTGTCCAGAAAAAAATCCAGCCATAAATGCCTCTATTTTTCATATTACATGGCTGGATACTTTCCAGATAGCCCTTGTAGAATTAAACTTTTTATTATAAAAAGTTTCAAACATGCAAAAGTTATGAGAACAGTGTACTGAATCTCCATATACTCATCACTCAGCTTCAAAAATAATCAACATTTCCCAGTCTTGTTTTATCTCTACCCATTTCCTCTTCAGTCTGGATGATTTAAAGGAAATCCCTTTTCATTTCATCTGTACTTTATAAGGATTACTCAGTTATACTTTCATAGGTAGGGGCTGTCCTTCCTTGCAACTTACAGATGTGGAAACTGAGGCATAAAGAGGTTTAAGTAATTGGCGCAGAGTGATATGATTTGAAAATGACAGAAACAGGCTTCAGACTCAGGCCCTCTGCTCCAGAGCCTTTTTACTCTTAATTAACTATGTTACACAATTTCTCCTAGATAGCAGACATTTAGTGGGTATTTTGGAATAAACAAAAGAGTGAGTGAATGAATGAAAGTGAATGAATAAATGAATGAATGAAGAGTGAATGAAGTGGACCCCATGGCCATGCTGTGCCTTAGTTTCACAGATGTCCCTTTCATGTCCCCCGGACTCCTCTGAGCCCATAACACCAGGAGGTGCTGGTGAGCTCCCACCCTGATGGCTGTGCCCTCTGTCCCCACAGCCAGGGAAGACAGTACTCATCGACAACTGTCGAAAGCAGTGCGTGTGCCACTCCGGGAAAGGCCTGGTGTGCCAGGACCACAGCTGTGCACCAGGGCAGGTGTGCCAGCCCTCAGCAGGCGTCCTGAGCTGCGTCAAAGGTGCTGGGGATCGGGCTGGTGGGGCTGGGAACAGAAGATACCTGCACCAGAGCTGAACGTGGTGTGACCCAGACTGTTATGGTGGGGGGCACAGAGCAATAAGGATAAAAGTCTCAGACCTTGAGACTCCTGGGCTGGAATTTCCAGGGCCAGGTGCAGAGGCCTTCCAGACTGGGAGACAGGGACACCCATGGTGGAGTCCAGTGTGGGGCCCCCCAGAGCTAGGTCTCCTGGGCAGATGTCAAAGACCCTCAGCATAAGGCAGGAACAAGCAGACTTCTCTAGAAGGCCAGATGGTAAATATTTAAGCCTGCAGGCCATGAGGTCTCGGTCACAACTACTCAACTCTGCCACTGTGGCATGAAATCAGCTATAGTGGCTGTAAGTGAGATGGTGTAGGTCCAACAAAACGTTACTTACAAAACCAAGTTGCTGGGAGTGCCATCGTTTGCTGATCACCCGTATTTGAAATTAGACTCGGGGCTTCAGACACTATCTCCAAGGGGAAGGGGAGACTGGGACCTACGGGGACAGGGACAGAAAGTAGAGTCCTAAGGTCTCATGCTGGGGTCTTGGATACAGGGCTCCCTTGAGTGGAGGTTCAGGATTTATAAGGATACAGTCTAAGTTTAAGATTAAGTCCAAGACACAGACACACACACACACACACACACACACACACACACACACACACACCAGCACTGGTTTCTCAGGGTGAAGGGTAGAGAATAATTTTCTACTCCTGAGGATAAAGAAATGGGACCTCCAGAACACACTGAGACCCTCAGGGCTGATCGACAGGATGGCAGGGACTCCCAGGGATGGGAGTATATCAGTCAGAGTACAATCAGGAGACAGAAACCAGACGCCAACTTGAATAAGGAAAGTTTAATAGAATTCTTTACTTGAAATAGGGGATATGCTACTAGTGGGTAGAAAGAATGCTAACGAACAAAAGCAGAGATAGGGAGCATCCCTGCCCCTAAGGCTAAAGCAGAGCACCCAAGGAAGGGAGGAATTGGGAACAGGGCCCTCACCTCAAGGCGGAGGAGAGGACAGGTCTCAATGGAGGTGTGGCTGTCACCCACTGAATGGCAGAGAGGTTGTGCAGGCCAGAGCCGGCAAGTGGAAAACCCCACTTTTGGGAGCGGTCTGGTGAAACTCATTAGGAAGCCACCTGGCAGGGTGCCTTAGTGACTCATTGGGAAGCCAGCTGAGGCGAGTGGACCTTGCTACGTGAGTGTCCCGCATGCTACTGACCCCCCTGCCAGTGGGAGCTAGGAGCACTGAGCCCCTGGAAGCAGGCAAAGGGGCCCTTCTTCCTATTGGGACCCTTCAGCGCCCTCTACTGACAAAGCCTAACGTTATGGGTGGAAACTGAAAACTGGCATGGAGAGAGGAGGAAGTTTTATGGCTGGGGTCTTGGGCATAGGCATTTCAAAAACAGGGGTCACAGATATGCTGGCCTGATGGACAGAGTCTTGTATAAAAAGGCCATTGGAGGTAGGGGCTCAGAATGAGATCTCCAAGGCCAGGGTCTCAGGTGCAGCAATCCCAAGAAGACGGAGTCTTGCACAGAGAGATCCCAGGTCATGAGACCAAGATACAGGGACCCTGTGGTCAGGGTCTCAAATATTGGGACCTCTGGAGTTAGGTTCTCACCAGAAAGTTCCTCCAGTATCTTGCTCTTGGCACAGAGACCTTTAGGACCTGGGTCTCTGATGTGGTGGCCCCCAGTAGACTGGGAGCTCAGGTGTGGGGGAACCTAGGCCCAGGAGCTCAGATATGGAGGAACCTGGGCCCAGGTCTTGATTACAGAGAGCCATGGGGCTATGGGTGCTTTTGTGGGCACCCTCTGGGCTGGCATCAGAGACACCAGGGACCCCTGGGGCTCTGGTCTCAGACCTGGGTTCCCTGGGACTGAGATCTCAAGCAACGGAACCCTGGGGCATGGGCCTCAGATGTAGGGACCCTAGAGCCTGGGTCTTAGCTGCGAGGACCTTGCAGCCTGGGTCTCAGGTGTGGGAGCTTGAGTTTCAGACATGGGAGACCCCCAGGCCCTAATCTCAGAAACAGTAAACTGTAGGGTCTGCATCTCAATTGTGTGGACCCTGGAATCTGGTCTCATCTGTAGTGGCCCTCAGAGCCAATGTCCCTGCACAGATGGGGCATATGCTGGGGAGCAACTGGTCTCATGCTGGACAGCCCCTCAAGGTCCTCTCTCCTCTACTCCCAGAACTGTGCCTCAATGTGCAGTGTCGGCCGCAGGAGACATGCCAGGAGAAGGATGGCCAGGAGGTCTGCGTGCCCAACTATGAAGCCACATGCTGGCTATGGGGTGACCCCCACTACCACTCCTTCGATGGCTGGAAATTCGACTTCCAAGGCACCTGCAACTACGTGCTGGCGACAACTGGCTGCCCAGGGGTCAACACCCAGGGCCTGACACCTTTCACCATCACCACCAAGAACGAGAACCGGGGCAACCCTGCTGTGTCCTTCGTGAGGCTTGTCACTGTGACTGCTCTCGGTGTCAACATCTCCATCCACAAAGACGAAGTTGGCAAAGTCCGGGTAAGTCCTGCAGCATGGTCCCCTGAGCGCCTGGTAGGGTGGAGAGGTCCTGCCCACCACAGTTAGGAGCTCAGCATTGTCTCTCTCTTCACTTGAAACCAAGTGGCATCAAGGCAATAACAATTACAGCAAAAACATCGGCCCTCTGTTGGGAATTAAAAGAGCTCACCACTTTGCAAAGGGCTTTAACATAGGACTTCAGCATTTGCCATTTGAGAGGCCTGGGTTAGAATCCAGGCTCTCTGTATGAGTGGTGTGATGTTGGGCAAGTGGACCTGTTTCCCTCATCTGAGAAATGAGGATCATAGCAGGCCCTGTCCCACAGTGAGTGCTCGGCCAAGGGTCTGACCCTGGGGAAGCCACTGTGAATGTTTGTGAGGGAGCAAATGAGAGGCCTAGAGACTGCAATGTGAATGAGATTCAGCAAGTGAGAGAAAGAGATGGTGCCACCCTTTCTGCCCAGGGCAATGGAGATGCAAATTAATGACAGCTCACAGTGGGAGAGTGAGAGGTGGGACAGAGTAGGCACTCAATGATGCTGAGTGGAAGAGATGCCCAGCCACACAGAGGTGAGAGGTGTCCAGGGAATGAGGAGGGAGGGAGCAAGTTGGGGAAAGACCCAGAGAGATGTGCAGAGAGAGAGAGAGAGAGAGAGAGAGAGAGGTACTCAGAGAAAGAGAAGTCCAAAGAGAGAAATAGAGCTAGATGAAGGATGGAGAGACAATAAGGAGATGGGAGGGAGATGGAGATCAAGAGAGAGACCTAGAAAAAGAAGCAGTTAGGCTTTATTCCCTAGGGACTGGACTACAGCAGATGTCCATAATGTTTGTCGAATGACTATACGACTGTCAATCATGAGGAAGGCCTTGGCAGCTCCCAGCCACGGCAGGCCAACTGAGGGAGGCGGGGGCCAGAGCTGGGCTCCCTACCTTGAGTGACCTCTGTTTGCCTTCTGACCCCTCTTCTCCCAGGTGAATGGGGTGCTGACAGCATTGCCTATTTCTGTGGCCAGTGGGCGACTTTCAGTGACCCAGGGGGCATCAAAAGCACTGCTGGCAGCTGACTTCGGGCTGCAGGTCAGCTATGACTGGAATTGGCGAGTGGAGGTGACGCTGCCCAGTAGCTATCACGGTGCAGTGTGTGGACTCTGCGGGAACATGGACCAAAACCCCAGCAATGACCAAGCCTTTCCTAATGGCACACTGGCTCCCTCAATACCCATCTGGGGCGGCAGCTGGCGAGCCCCAGGCTGGGACCCACTGTGCTGGGATGAATGTCAGGGCTCCTGCCCAACATGCCCCGAGGACAAGCTGGAGGAGTACAAAGGCCCTGGCTTCTGTGGAACCCTGGTCACTGGCATGGGAGGCCCCTTCGCTGCCTGCCATGCCCATGT
Source organism: Lyroderma lyra (assembly GCA_004026885.1). Taxonomy (NCBI): domain Eukaryota; kingdom Metazoa; phylum Chordata; class Mammalia; order Chiroptera; family Megadermatidae; genus Lyroderma; species Lyroderma lyra. The sequence goes on from PVJL010004093.1 coordinate 107,877, forward strand.
GGACCCTGATAGCTTCTTCAAGGGCTGCGTTCTGGATGTCTGCCTAGGTGGTGGGGCCCATGACATACTTTGCCAGGCTCTGGCTACCTATGCTGCTGCCTGCCAGGCTGCTGGCATTGTCATCAAGGACTGGAGGGTACAGATGGGCTGTGGTGAGTGTTGGGGGAGAAGGGCAGGACTTGGGGGCAGGGATTTTATCTGGGGGCAGAGGGGGCTGGTTGGTTTCACTCCAGTCCTTCTGGATCTTTTTGCTTGTTTCTTTCTCTCTGTGTCTCTGTATTTGTTTTTGTGTCGTGGTGCTTTTCTCGGTGTCACCCTATGATTGTCTCTCTTTATTTCTCATTCTCTCTCTCCCTGTCTCTGTTGAGCCTCTGTTTTTCTCTATCTCTTTGTGTCTCTTACTCTGCCTCTCTTGGTCTCTGTCTGTCCCTCTTTGTCTCTTGACTCCTCTCATCCTATCCTCAGATCCCACCCTCTGACATCATTCTCTCTCTCTCTCTCTCTCTCCCTCCCACCCCTTCATCTACCTGCAGAGATCTCCTGCCCCAACAACAGCCACTACGAGCTCTGTGGCCCACCCTGCCCAGCCAGCTGCCCATCCCCTGCGCCCCCCACGACCCCAGCCCCATGTGAGGGCCCCTGTGCCGAGGGCTGCCAGTGTGACTCGGGCTTCGTGTTGAGTGCCGGCCACTGCGTTCCTCTGGAGGGCGGCTGTGGCTGCTGGGCCAACAACACGTACCATGAAGCAGGCAGCGAGTTTTGGGGTGATGCCACCTGTTCCCAGAGGTGCCACTGCGGGCCTGGAGGTGGCTCACTGGTCTGCAAGCCTGCCAGCTGTGGAGTAGGTGAAGTATGTGCCCTGCTACCCTCAGGCCAGCATGGCTGCCACCCTGTCAACACGGCTGAGTGTCAGGCCTGGGGTGACCCCCATTACACCACCCTGGATGGGCACCACTTCGACTTCCAAGGTACCTGCGAGTACCTGCTGAGTGCACCCTGCCATGCACCACCTGCGGGAGTTGAGAACTTCACTGTCACCGTAGCCAATGAGCACCGGGGTAGCCAGGCTGTCAGCTATACCCGCAGCGTCACCCTGCACATCTACAACCACAACCTGACCCTCAGTGCCCACTGGCCCCGGCAGCTGCAGGTGAGGAGTCTGTGGGTCAGACAGGAGCAGTGCCAGCCCTGGAGGTGCCTGGGAGTTAGTGGTCTGCCATTCCCCTGATTACCTTTCACAGGTTAGCGGGTGCGTGATAAAGGAGTTCAGAGTACAAGCCTTGGAGCTAGATGGTTTGGAGCACTGGCTTCCCCGTCTCTGAGCTTTAGTTTTTTCCTCTGTAAAATGGGTCTAAGAAAAGTAGCTGCTTCAGAGCGTAATGTGAGGAGCCAGTGTCTATAGATGTTTATTAAAAGAAGGGAGAATCACGTGCTCAGGGTTCCACCCTCCCCTGCCCCCCCCCCCCCACTCCAACATGGTAGTGGAGTCGGGATTCAAACCTGTGTCCACCCCCGACCCCACGTCCGCAGGTGGACCGCAAGCTCGTGGCACTGCCCTTCCAGCTAGATTCGCGCCTGCGCGCACACCTGAGTGGCGCCGACGTGGTGGTGACGGCAGCCAACGGGCTTTCCCTGGCTTTCGACGGGCACAGCAACGTGCGCCTGCGCGTGCCGGCGGCGTACGCGGGCGCCCTTTGTGGCCTGTGCGGGAACTACAACCAAGACCCCGCCGACGACTTGAAGGCTGTGGGCGGGAATCCCGGCGGCTGGCAGGTGGGCGGCGCCGCGGGCTGCGGAGAGTGTGAGCCGGGGCCGTGCCCCACGCAGTGCACGCCTGAGCAGCAGAAGCCCTTCGGCGGCCCCGATGCCTGCGGCATAATCTCGGCCCCTAACGGCCCGCTGGCGCCCTGCCACCACCTGGTGCCTCCCAAGGAGTACTTCCAGGACTGCTTGCTGGATGCCTGCCAGGCTCAGGGCCATCCGGGAGGCCTCTGCCCTGCTGTGGCTGCATATGTGGCAGCCTGTCAGGCAGCTGGGGCCCAGCTTGGCGAATGGAGGCGGCCGGACTTCTGTCGTGAGTAGTCACCCATGGATGGGTCACATAGTGGGGGACTCTCCTCGCCTTCCTGCTTCACAGGGCTCTAAGAGGAGACCCCGCTCCTCTTCCACGGGGACGGGGCTTAGACACCACCTTGCTTCCCCTGAGCCAGATACCCCCTGCCAAACACCTTGACATTGACACACTGAACTATACCAGGTCACATAGTGCAATGGGAGACACTCAGATACACCTAGTCAGAGAGGCCTAGAGAGTTACACCTGGTCAGGTGCCCCTGGACTGTTTCAAACACTGAAATACACAGGAATTGGTCCTATAACCTCAGACAGGAACTCCTCTGGTTAGACACTTGCGCAGATTTACACTGAGACACTGGGTGGATACACCCAGGTAGAATCATGACCCTGACACACCCCAGGCAGATACCTACAGATTCACAGTTAGCTAGTCTTGGGCAGTTCCCCTCTCCTGTCGGCTTCACCCAATCTGCTACACGTGGTCAGAGTCACACACTGACACACACCCTATCAGAGAGACTCCATCAGAGGCTCCAGGTCAGCCATCCGCAGCCAGGTGCCTTCAGGTAAATTCATACCGTGAGATACATCCAACTCCACACCCCATTCAGATTCATACCCTCAGAGAGCCACGGTGTTAGCTAATTTACCCATCTTAGTCAGATATCTGAGGAAAAAAATCCTACCACAAAGGCATCTATTTTTCATATTACATGGCTGGATATTTTCCACACAGCCCTCCTGAGTGGTTAAGTTGATCAGGTTGACACACAACCTGGTCAGAGAGGTCTGGTCCCCAACACTCCCACACTGAATCCCCCAGTTGTATGTGTGGATCCAACACCCCTCTCAGATCCCTGCAGATTCACTCATGAAATATGCTAGGGCAGGGTCCACCACTCTGCGCCTTCCTCCAGCTCATTACCCTTTCATCCCCACAGCCGTCCACTGCCCAGCCCACAGCCACTACAAGCTCTGCGGTGACTCCTGCCCTGTGAGCTGCCCGAGCCTCTCGGCGCCCGAGGGCTGTGAACCAGCCTGCCGTGAGGGCTGTGTCTGTGATGCCGGCTTCGTGCTCAGTGGCGACACCTGCGTGCCTGTGGGCCAGTGTGGCTGCCTCCATGAGGGCCACTACTACCCGCTGGGTGAGTCCTTCTACCCAGGCCCTGAGTGCGGGCAGCGCTGTGAATGTGGGCCAGGCGGCCAAGTCAGCTGCCAGGAGGTTGCAGCCTGCGGGCCCCACGAAGAGTGCCGGGTAGAGGACGGTGTCCAGGCCTGTCATCCTAAAGGCTGTGGCCGTTGCCTAAGCAGTGGGGGCATCCACTACATTACCCTTGATGGACGTGTCTATGATATGCATGGCTCCTGCTCCTATGTCTTGGCCCAAGTCTGCCACCGAAAGCCTGGGGATGAGGACTTTTCCATTGTGCTTGAGAAGGATGCGGCTGGAGAACCCCAGCGCCTGCTAGTCACTGTGGCTGACCATGTTGTGAGCCTGGCTCGGGGCCCACAGGTAAGTGGGCATGGCCTTGCCCTGGGGGCTCTGAGGGAGACAGCACCCACTCTGGGGGTTTTGAGGGAGATATGACCCTACCCCCAGGGGACTGAGGGACACAAATCTGTTCTAGGAGTCTGAAGGAAACGTGGCCCCACTCTTGTATCTAAAGGGGACACAATCCTGCCCTGGGGGATGTAATGGGGACATTGCCCTGCCCTGGGAAGTCTGTGGAGGATACATCCCCACCCTAAATGGACAGAGAGAGACACAGGTCCACCCTAGTAGTCTAAGAGGACTGCCTTACCTACAGTTCTGTGAGTGCCTGACCCACCTGCCTCTTCCACCCAGGTCACTGTGGATGGCGAGATTATGGCCCTGCCTGTGGCTGTGGGCCATGTACGGGTGACCGCTGAAGGCCGAAACATGATTCTGCAGACGACCAAGAAGCTACGGCTTCTCTTTGATGGTGACTTCCACGTTCTCATATCCATCCCCGGCACCTTCCGGGGCCGGCTCTGTGGCCTCTGTGGAAACTTCAATGGCAATTGGAATGACGACTTTGTCCTGCCCAATGGTGCTGTGGCCCCTAGTGTGGATGCCTTTGGAGCTGCATGGCGGGTACCCGGCTCTTCCCAGGGCTGTGGAGAAGGCTGCGGGCCCCAGGGCTGCCCCGTGTGCTCAGCAGAGGAGACGGCGCCGTATGAGAGCACACAAGCCTGCGGGAAGCTCCGGGACCCCCAGGGTCCCTTCGTGGCCTGCCATGTGGTGCTGAGCCCCTCTGAATACTTCCGCCAATGTGTGTACGACATGTGTGCCCAAAAAGGCAACAGCACCTTCCTCTGCCGTAGCCTGGCTGCCTACACGGCAGCCTGCCAGGCAGCTGGAGTATCTGTGAAGCCCTGGAGGACCAAAAGCTTCTGTCGTAAGTGTCTGTAGGCCCCCCAGAGGACTCCAGACCAGGCTCAGGGATTCTCCCTGACCTGCTGCCTATCCTGTCTGCGTCTCAGGAGCAGTTCCTCCCTGTTGAAGGGTCCCCCACTTCTTCTCCCACCATGGCACACTCTGCAGGCTTCCTTCTGACCCTGTTGACTGGCGCTTCTCAGCTCTTTTCAGAGGCCCACTCTCCGAAACCTCAGATAGAGTTCTTCCTCAGGGCTCTTCCTGGATCTTTTCTGTGGTGACATGGGAGGGCAGTCAGCAGATCTGAAGCTCATACAATAAAGCTTGAATCTCTGGCACTGTGACTCACCCAGACCCCATCCCCCGACCCCAGGACAGGACCATATCTCCTATGATTCCCGAGGACAAGGCTATAGCCCGCTCAAACCCCCAGGACTGCACCTCTCAGATCTCCCCAGTCAGGAGTGATCTGTTTCCTTCAAACCCTCAGGGCAGGGCCATGTCCCCTCTCACTCTCCAGAACAGGTCAGTGGTCCCTTATGCCCCCAGGGCACAGCCATGGCTCTTTCCTTGTCCTCAGGGCAGGACCTAGACCAGGGCCATCATCCACCTCCATGTCCTTAGATTTGTCTTCAAGGCTGAGTATAGATACTGTCTGTCTCCAGCCCTGACCTCTCTCCGGACTGCCCGCCTCAGGGGCCCAGTGGCTTCCTGGATACTTTCCCCTGGGTGTCCTTAGGGTCCCTCACACCTGCTGTGTTCCATTTGTGACATCAGCATTTTCCCCATACCTGATCTTCCTTTCCCCTGACCCTGGTCTTCATCTCAGTGCAGCCACACCACCCACCATTTGCTCAGCCAGAGCCCAGGGCCCCACCCTGGGTCCTCAGCTCCCTCGTTTTGCCCCATCCTAGCCCTGACTCCTCTGCCTGTGCTTCCCCAGTGCAGCCCTGATCCCTCTGGGTGGCACTCTCTGTCCCATAGATCTGAACTCCATAGAGCGGGGCCTGGGACTGTCATCATCCCTTGTGTCCCCAGGGTTGGGCGTGCAGCAGGCCCTGTTCACCCTGCCTCCTGTCCCCACAGCGCTCCAGTGCCCTGCTCACAGCCACTACTCCATCTGCACACACTCCTGCCAGGGCTCCTGCGCAGCTCTCTCCGGCTTCATGGGCTGCACCAACCGCTGCTTTGAGGGCTGCGAGTGCGATGACCGCTTCCTGCTCTCCCAGGGCATCTGCATCCCCATCCAGGACTGCGGCTGCACCCACGATGGTCGATACTTGCCGGTGAGCAGGGCAGGGAGGGTGGAGTGGCTTGAGCGGGGCTCAGAGCTTCTGTGCGGACCCCTTCAAGGATGGCAACAGAGGAGCTGCCAGCATTTCTCAGCTGTGTGGTCCAGTGCTTGTGACATCCTTGTATTAGTTTCCTGTGGTGGCTATGGCAAATGACCATAAACTTGGTGGCATAAAATAAGAGAACTTTAGCCTCCTGTAGTTCTGGAGGCCATAATCAGGAATCATATCACTGGGTCAAAATCAAGGTGTCCTCAGGCAGCAGTCCCTTCCGAGGCCCTAGGGGAGACTCTCCTTGCCTCTCCCAGCTTTTGGTGGCTGCAGGCATTCCTTGGCTTGTGGTCACATCATTGCAATTTCTGCTTCTGAGTCATATTCCCCCTCCTCTTCTGTGTGTGACATAAAATCTCCCCGTGCCTCCCTCTTAGAAGGATACACCTGACTGCATTTAAGGCCCAGCTAGATAATCCAGGATAATCTCTCCATCTCACGATCTTTAATGCAATCACATGTGCATAAGGTAACAGTTACTGGGTCCAGGCATTAGGACCTGATGTCTTTGGGGCTCTGTTATTCAGCCTACGACAATCCCCTCCCTGGGACTCATTTCTTTCATCTGTAAAATGGGGCTTATCATCATTCTTGCATTATAGGTGTCTGAGGATTGGGTGCGATTGTGCATGAAAGACACCCACTGAGTCCTCCTTGCCCTCCACAGTCAGCACGTTAAGTAAAAATAAAAGCGGTTTACGACAGCACAGTAGGTAGTGCAGCTAACAATAGTTTAATAATGTGAGTTAAAAGTTAATAGTAGCTGATTTATTTTTGTTTTTTGAGCTCTGCCCATGCACCAAGTTTGTTACTGATGTTAATTCATTTAATAACCATTAACAGTCCTTTGAGACAGGTGCCATCATTATTTTCCCTGATAAAGAAATTGCAGCACAATAAAGTCAGCCCAAGGGCTACCCATTAGCAAGTGGTGATGCTGAGATGCACACCCCAATGGCTGGCATTCACCCTCTAAGCTACTAGGCATCCTACTTATTCAAAAGCATATTTATCAAATAAAGGAAATGCATCTTAATTTTATTAATGACAAAAAGGTAAGCTAGAGAGTCTGGAAGTACAGGACTTCTGTGGAGGGAGATGCCAAACTTCTGCTTCTTCCTTTAGGTCTCACTGGCTACAGGAAGCCCTCCTTGATCCCCTAGACTGGGTTAAGTATCTCTGGACTCCCACAGGCCCCTGTTGTTTTTCATCCCAGCCCTGACCACTCTGCCTGTGTTAGATGTTGTCTTGAATTTGTGCATCTGGGCTGGAGATACAAATGTGGGAGTTGTCAGTATAGAGATAGTATTTGTTTGTTTTATTACATATATTCATTTCTTTGAAAGTTTTCAAACTTTCATTTTTAAAGAATTCAAACTTAAGAATAATTGCAACACTAATACAAAGAACTCTTGCATACCTTTCACTCAGGTTCTGCAGCTGATGACATTTTGCCACATGTGTTTTATCATCCTCTCCATATAAATACACACACACACACACACACACACACACACACGATTTTTTTCTAAACCATTTGATAATAGAGACACAGTACCCTTTATCTTTACATATTTTAGCATGACTTTCCAAAAAATAAGATACTTCACTTAATATGACATAATTCAAAATCAGGAAATTAACACGGATTCCATACTATTACATAATCTGAAGATTTTATGTAAATTTTATCAGTTGTCCCAATAATGTCCTCTCTAACAATCACCCATCCCCCTGGGCCAGGGTCCAGTTGAGGATCAGACCCATGTTTAGATTTCATGAGATTTGATGAGATCACCAGGTAGGAAATGGAGATAGGGAAGAAAAGGTCTGAGGGCTGAGCCCTGGGTAAGGTATCATCAGGATTTGGGAAACCTGAAGGAGCTTGAAAATGTAGGGAAGAAAGAACAGCAGGTCGGGTAGGAAAAAGCAAGAGAAAGTCATTTCCTGGGATTGAGTTTCCAGGACCCTGGGTTGCCAGGACTCTGGATTTTCTCCTGCCCACCCCTGCCTGTGTCAGTCAGCTTTGGCTGGGTCACAAACTACCCAAGAACACAGTGGCTAAAACAGCTATTTGTTGAGTTCACAATTCTGTGACCTTGCAGTTTGGGCTGGGCTCTTCTGTTGTCCCCTGGGCTCATTCATATGAGGGCTGTCCAGAAAAAAATCCAGCCATAAATGCCTGTGTTTCCTATTACATGGCTGGGCACTTTCCTCTAGTGCCCCAGTGGGTCTGCTGGGGGCTGGCTGGTTTGGAGTGGCATCACTGAAATTGTTGTCTCTTTTGCACACTTCCCCTGTCCTCTGGCAGGCCTCTGCTTATTCTCATGGTGGCCGGGCAGGGGAGAGGGACGGAGGGAGGATGGAGGGAGGTAGAGAGACAGAGAGAGAGGCTGTAAGGTCTCTTGGGGTCTAAGCTTGCACCTGGCACAGCATTGCTTCTGATGCATTGTGGTAACCAAAGCATAGTCTTAAGGCCACCGCAGATTAGTGGGGAAGGGGAAATAAAGTCCACTTATTAATGGGAGTCATGAAAGAGTCGTCTGCCTGGATCCAGAGGGTTAAAGGGTTGTGGCCGTTATTGCATCCACCACACCACCATAACCTGGCCCCTTTCTGTGCACAGGTGAACTCCTCCCTGCTGAACTCAGACTGCAGCGAGCGCTTTTCCTACTCCTCAAGCACCGGCCTGACCTGCCAGGAAACCAGCTGCCCTGCAGGCCGCATATGCGGGGTTGAGGCTGGAGCCCGGGGCTGCTGGGTCCCCCCTGGTCTCTGTTCCCTCTCCATGGGCACCAATCTCACCACCTTCGATGGGGCCCATAATGCCATCAGCACCCCCGGCATCTACGAGCTCTCTTCCCGCTGCCCAGGAGTACAGACCATCCCCTGGTACCGCGTGCTCGCTAATGTCCACTCCTGCCATGGCCAAGTAGATGCTGTGACCCAGATTCACATCTTCTTCCAGGGCGGCCTGGTGACTGTGAACCCAAGCAAGGGCGTGTGGGTAAGCCTGGGCACAGGGGCGTGTCTCCCCTGCACTTTGGTCTTCCTGTTGCAATGTGTCTCCCTCCTGGCTGCTCCTGTCTTGCCGTTTTCTTTATTCAGGTCTTTGCAGTTTGGCCTCTGGGTTTGTACTGGTCTCAATATTTGAAACTTAGTCCCTTCTGTTCTAACTGAGCTCTTGAGGAGCAAAAACACATTCAAATAACTTAACGGTTTTGATGTTAGTGTTAATCAGGGCTCCATTGGCTGCAAGTGACCAGAAACCAAATTTAAGCAAAATGAATGCATTGGCCCATATAATGAGAAAGTCCAGGGGTGGGGGTCTCAGGCATGGCTGGTGCCCCAGCAGTGTTAGCTGGATTTGTACCTCCATCTTTTAGATTTGCTGTTTCCCAAAGCAGCTTCATTCTCTGTGACTCCCTATAGCATTCCCCTGAGACAGGGATTCTTATCATCCCCATTTTACACAGGGAAAACTAGGGCCCAAGAAAGTGAAGTCACTTACTCCAGTCACTCAGAGAGTGCCTAGGAGACCCAAGTTGGACCCCACTAGCACCCATGCTCTTAACCACTTTGATGGAAACTGTGGGTACAGGGACCAGGATGGATTCCAGGTACAGTGCTCAGCAGGAACTTCCCCTGGACTCAGTCAATTCCAGGCCACTAGACCCTTTCCCCAACTGTCCTTCAGCTTATTCTTAGGTACCCCCCAGCCTGTCATTGTTTGCCTCATGAGTCCATTCTAGCCCCAGTGCCCCTTCCCTTCTGCCCCTTACAACTTCCTCTCACTTACAACTACGTTGCATTTGCCAAACCCCATGGTTCTCACCACCTCAGTTCCTGATTTCTGAAAGAGAGGATCTGTTTGGCCTAACAGAGGGCTGACGCCAACTCATAGTCTAATCATTTGTGGCCCATGTGGTATAGAGCTAAGACCCAAACACAGATGTCAGGCTGCACTAAAGTTCCCGCATGAATGTGTCTCTATTTCATGAGCTGTTTACTGACTGCAGAGACATCCACTGGTGTCTTCGAGGTCCAGTGGGGAGATACAGCCAGTGCTCCACACGCTCCTCCCCCAGCAGGTGGTCTGCATCCTTCCACCAAGGCAGGGAGATGGCCAAGACTCGGCCCCGCCGAATGCAGAGGGCTGCAGGTCTCCCTTGTATAATCTGGACCAGTTGCTCCTTTTCTTTGGCCATCTGCTTGATCCATAATTCTGGCTAACAGACACCTCCTTTTGCCCCTCTATCAAGAAACAATTCTCTACACAGCAGATAGATGTTCTAAAAATGTGAAACAGGTCAGGTCATTCTGCTGCTTAAAACTCTATGGTGGCTTCCCAAGACAGCATTCCAAACTCAAGCCTCCTCTCTTCTGTGGTCTGCAAGGCTTGTGTGATCTGAGCCCTTCTGACTTCTCCACCCTCATTTCCTATAACTCCTTCCCTCATTAGCTGTGCTAATACCAGGCCAAGCTGGCCATTATGCTATTTGAACAGCAGACCAAGCTTGTGCCCACCCAGGGGCCTTCACATTTGCTGTTCCCACTGCCACCAGGCTCTTCTCCCAAGTTGGCTCCTTCTCATCCTTCAGGTCTCAGTTCCAGCACTGCCTCTACAGAGGCCTTTCCTGACTACGTGCAGACGCTCTCCCTCTTCATCCCAGTCTCAATGCTCCTGCTCTCTTTTATTTCCTTTAAGATACTTAGGACAGTTGCAAGCTATCCATTATTTCTTTGTTTATGTTTGTTGCCTTTCTCTATCACTTGAATATAGTCCTCGGGCGGGCAGGAATCCTGTCCATCTTGGTCATCACTTTGTCCCCAGTACCCAGATTCAGGGCCTGGCACCTAGATAGTTCCCAGGATAAGTCTGGTTTTAGGAATACCTTCAGCCCTGTTCCCACTACACCAGGCCATGTGCTGGGTGAAGCTTGCAGCCGGATTAAACTTTCTACTTACCTCTCCCACTCTCCTTCACTGCATTCATTTCTTCTTCTCTCTCCTTCCAACCATCTATTCTTTCACCTCTCTTCTTTTTATCCCTCTTTCCCTCCCTGCTATCTTTCCTCCATCTCTTGGTTCCTTCCTTCCTTTCCTCCATCCATCCATCTTTTCAGACCTATCTACCTGTCTTTTCTATCAGTCTGCCTATCTCTCCAATCATCTAGCAGAGGAAAACTGGGATACAAAAGTATTTAGAATAAATAACTTTTATTTCAAGCAAGGTTCTCTAGGGAGTCTAACTTTGGAAGGATTAACTCATCAATGAAAACAGACAACAGTTATTTAAAGGGAAAAACTCCCGTGGTTACCAAGGTTACTGAGTCCCCAGCCTATGACAAAGAAACAGCAATTTTCTCACATGATTTTTATACTTGCTAGGTCATTACATGTCTTCAGACATCAGCATTGAGAAACTTAAGGGATGAAGTTGCTTTCTTGAGGGAACCAATAACTTACTGGGCATGTTCAAGGTTTTTTTTTCTTTTGAAAATGAGAATCAGGCAGGATGACACTGGGGTTGGTTGGTTGGTTTGTCTCTCTGTTACACAGTGCTCCCCAGCCTCCCTTGGAATATTTTGTGCATGCCTATTCACCCCCTCATCCGTCTCTCCATCAGTCCACGCTCTATCCTTCTCTCTGTCTGCCCAAATCTCCAACTATTTTATGTATATGTTGCTCCATATAACGAATCCTTCCACGTCTTCCTCTCTTTCAGCACTTGCCTCTCTGCTTTTGCTCCTTGAACTTGTTTTCTTGCTTGGGCTCTCCATCCTGGTAACGCCCAGCTCTGTGTCCCACCTTACCTCTGTGTCCCGCCCCTAACCCCACCACTACCAGGTGAATGGTCTCCGAGTGGATCTCCCCGCTGAGGTGTTAGCATCTGTGTATGTGAGGCGGAATCCTGATGGCTCCATGCTGGTCCAGCACAAGGCAGGGGTCCAGGTGCAACTGGGCACCAATGGGCAGCTGGCAGTGATGGTCAGCAGTGACCATGCTGAGATGCTGTGTGGGGCCTGCGGAAACTTTGACGGGGACCAGACCAATGATGGGCATGACCCTCGGGGGAATACAACAATGCAGCGTTGGAGAGCACAGGACTTCTCCCCATGGTGAGAATGTAGCCTACAGGCTAGGCTACTTGGGGCAGGGACAACTGCATCCTCATGGGAAGGGGCAGTCGGGGTGGGTGCTCTGTCTGCAAGAGGAAGGGCTAAGTGTCTGTCTCTTGCAGTCATGGCTGATCAGTCATCCATTGGGACCGAGGACTTCAGGACCTGAACCCTGGAGGTTGCAATAATGAAAGACATACTGTGTCACTCTGTGTCCTTTCCCTGCTCTCCCCTTTGCTGAGCCACTGAGGCCAGTTGTGAGATCACTGAATAAATACCTGAAGCCAAGCTGCATGCTGGTGTGTCTGTCTTATGCCTTCTTATCCCTGACTTTCCTTTCTGTACAGCAGGCGTCACATGCCTGGGGATCTGGCACATGATGGATATTTACTGGGGTGTGAGTAGATGGATGGATGGATGGAGCCATCATAATGGGTGGGGAAATGGGAAGATGGGAAATGGATGATTAGAAGAAAAGGTAGATGAGAAGATGAATGATTGGCTAGAAGGAAGGAGTAGAAAATGGAAAGAAAGATCAATAGATTCTGACTTTATCATTTATAACCCTAGCCAAGTTAATTTCTCTCTCAGTCACCTTCCTCACATGCCTTAGTCCAGCAGTTCTCAACCTGTGGGTCGCCTAAGACCATTGGAAAACACATATCAGATATTTACATTATGATTCATAACAGTAGCAACATGACAGTTACGAAGTAGCAACGAAAATAATTTTATGGGGGTCACCACAACATGAGGAGCTGTATTAAAGGGTCACGGCATCAGGAAGGTTGAGAACCACTGCCCTAGTCCATTCAGGCTGCTATGATAAAATACCATAAACAAGGTGACTTATAAACAACAGAAATTTATTTCTCACAGTTCTGGAGGCTGGCAAGTCCAAGATCAAGGTGCCAGCAGATTCAGTGTCTGGGGAGAGCCCTCTTCCTGGTTCACTGATGGCTGTCTTATGGTGGAAAGGGCAAAAGAGCTCTCTGGGGTCTCTTTTGTAAGAGCACTAATCCCATTCATAAATGTTCCACCCTCGTTACCTAATCATCTCCCAAAGGTCCCACCTCCTAATACATCACCTGGGAGATTAGGTTTCAACATGAATTTTGAGGGGACAGAAACATTCTGTCAATAGCATCCTATTTAAAGTAAAGTTAGCAATAGTACCTACCTCATAGAGTTGGAGTGCAGATTTAATGTGTTCATCCAATCCACGATACAAAAATGGAAGTCTCTTGTCCCTCTGAAACCTGTCCCCACCTTTCCCATGATGGACTTCCCCACCTCAGTGAATAGCACTACCAATACTCAGTCTGGCAGCCAGAAAATGGGGAATTAGTCTTAATTTCCCGCTCCCCTTTTTCCTGCACTCAGTTCATCAACAAATTCTGTTGGATGGTATCAAAACATACCTAAAATCTGCCTGCCTTTCTCATCATGCCCGCTGTCACCACCTGGTGCCGCCGTCACCCTCACTCATGTCGATGATACCAATAGCACGTACTATCTGCTTTTCCTTCCTGTAATGCATGCTCACAGCCACCAGAGGGCTCTTCTTAACATAGAAAAGGATCATCGGCTATAAATTTCTATTATAATAAAATCAAATTCCTTTATCTTGTCCTACAAGACCCCTGTCAATCTCTTCTGACTGGTCTCCTATTACTGTCCTCCTTATCAATTATGATTTGGGAACCCGATCTTGCGATGTATTGAACATGCCTAATTTTCCCACTTCAGTCCTTTGCAACACGCTGTTTCCTCTGTTCATCACATGACAAGCTGCTTCTCATCTTTCAAATGTCAGCTGACATGTTATTATCTTAGAGAGGCCTTCCACGACCACCTCACTTGAAGTGGATTCCCTCTGTTACTCTCTGTCCCAGACATTTGCTTGCTTCTTCACTTTAAAATTACTTTTATTTGACTTTCTGCCCAATTATAATAGAAGTAACTCAAGGGCAGAAACTATATCTACCACATTTGCCATTTTATTCCTAGGACCTAGCACATAGTAGGTGCTCAGTATGTATTTGTCGAATCAATAAATGACCCACAACAAACTTGGGGGAAAGATTTACAAGATATGTAATAAAGGGTTAATATCCACAATATGCAAAGAGCTTCAATAAGAAAAAGACAACAGCCCAATTAGAAAAAAAAAAATGGTTGAGAATATAAACAGGCAATTGACAGAAAAAGAAATTAAACATGTTGAATGCATTTACTATGTCAGGTTATTTATTCATAATATTTTTAAGCTTCACAGCAACCCTGTAAATTGAGTATAGGCATAAAGAAATAGGCTTAATGAAATTAAATAAATTGACCCAGGGCAAACAGTTTCTAATGACAAAGCCTAGATTTGAATCCAGGTATTGTCACCAAAGCCAGTCCTTTCCACTGACTCTAGCTATTCAGTCTCACCTAGATTCAATATCCTTTCAAGAAAAAGAATCAAGAGGTCCTAAAAAGAAAAAAAGAAAAAGCAGCAATCCAATTTAAAAATAGGAAAAAGACCTGAATAGTTTATAGAAAAAGAAATACAAATTATTCTTAAAGATAGAAATGCTCATTCTTGTCTATATTAAGAGACAGGCAAATTAAACTACCCTGGGACACCACTTCTCACCCACCAGATAGGCAAAAATGCAAAAACTCAACAATGTATATTTATTGAGAAGGCTATAAGGAAAAGAATAGTTTCATATGTTACCAGTGGGAATGCAAAATGTGTAAGTCCAATGCAGTGAAGATAACTATGCAGATGAATGAAAAATATGAAAGATCTCTAGACACTGTTCTGGAGTGATCTCCAGGATATATGGTAAGGTGAAGAAAGCAACATTAGAACAGTGTACGTAATAAAAGAGATCTAAAAGAAAATAGACATAAAAGAAGTAGCCCAAGGTTGGTTTGAGGCACTGATAATGTCCTATTTGTAGACCTGGGCAGTGGTTCTGTGGGTTATTTTCATTGTGATAATTCCTAAAGCAGCACAGTTACACGAACTTTTCTGTAAGTGTATTTTATTTAAAAAAAAAAAAAGAACAGTTTTAAAATCAATACATTATAATCTCTGAAGATTCTTGCTGAAAGAAATGTGTGTGTGTGTGTGTGTGTGTGTGTGTGTGTGTCGGAGGGGGTAACCAAATGAGGGGACTTGCACAAGCAGCAATTTTTAAAAATCACACTTTTAAATCATTGAGGAAATATGAAAATGGACACATTACTAGATTATCAACAGAACTTCTCATTACTCTTGTTAAGTGGAATAGTAAGAAAAAGTTCTTTTTAAGAGATGGATACTTAAGTATCCATGGCATGAAGGGGCATAATATTGGAATTTCCTTTAAAATACTCTAGCAAAATAAAAAAGTGGGGCAATAGATAAGGCTGACCAAATGTTGATAGTTGTTATGGCTGGGTCATAAGTAAATGGAGTTTCTTATATTCTCTACTTTTGTGTAGGATTTAACATTTTATTTAAAATTTTTTTAATTAATCAAGTCATAACAGCCTCTGAAGACTTCTGTATACTTGATCCTAATTTAGTGTTTCAGTGAAATGTGTATGCAACACTAGCCCGTAGGAATCTGTTATGGCCATTCCTTCATTCAATAAATATGTTTGAGCACCTACTATGTGCTCGAATTGAGATATCTTATGTTAGGCTGAAAAATGCTCCAGAAAGACCCACCATGAGAGGGTTGGAACTTTCAACACCCACCCCAGCCATCCTGGGAAGGGAAAGGGGACTGGGAATTGAGTTAGTCACCGATAGCTAATAACTAATGATTTAATTAGTCATGCCTATGTAATGAAGCCTCCATGAAAATTTTAAACTACAGGGTTCGGAACACTTCTGGGTTGGTGAACACACTGAGGTGTTCCGAGGGTGGCACACCCCAAGAAGGCATGAAAGCTTCATGCTGTTTCCTCCATACCTTGCCCTATGCACCTCTTCCATTTGGCTGTTTCTGAGTTGTATCCTTTATAATAAACCAGTAGTAAGTAAAACATTTTCCTGAGTCTCATGAGCTGTGCTAGCAAATTATCAAGCAGAGGAATAGGTTGTGAAAAGTAACTTGCAGGCTGTTGGTCAGAAATATGGGTGGCCTGGATTTGCCATTGGTATCTGAAGTGGACGCAGTCTTGAGGGATCAAGCCCTTAACCTCTGACATCTGATCCTAATTCCAGGCAGTGTCCAAATGGAACTAAATTGTAGGACACCAGTTAGAGTTTGCAGAGAATTGGGGATTAGGTGGTGTGCAAAATTCACCCACTTGGTGTCAGAAGTAAAGAGTGTAAATACAGAAATAGTTTTCTTTTACAGCATATGAGATAACAGTTGTACTTGGCTGGTAGGTGTGGAGATAAGAGGACATTAAAGTTCTCTTGTGATTGCTTCTACCTCCTCATTCAAATGGGAAGCAAGGTCATCAGCTAGGAGTAGGGTAAAGGGGGTCAAATATACAGTGACAGAAGATTTGACTTTGGGTGGTGAACACACAATGCAATATATAAATGACATATTATAGAATTGTACACTTGAAACCTGTATAATTTTATTAACCAATGTCACCCCAATAAATTTAAATAATAATAAAGGAAGAGACATTTTTGAGGTTTGATGAGAGAGGAGAAGTGTAAAATAATTTTTCAAGAAAATAAGTCCAACCACTTTGGAAAGCTGTGTCTATTACTTTAGAAAGTAAATATACTCTTACCATGGGGCTCAGCCATTTGACTGCTAGGACTCTTCTCAGGACAAATGAATGCTTATGTCCACACAAATGTTTGTACACAAATGTTCATTGCAGCATTATTCATAATAACCCCAAACTGGAAACAACTTGAATGCCCATCAACAGGTGACTAGACAAATGAAATATGGTAGGGTCATACTCTGGAATCCTCAACATAAAAAGGAACGAACCACTGATAAACACAACAACATGGAACCTGATGCCAAGTGACAAAAACCAGACACAGAAGACTAGAGATTGTAGGATTCCATTTGCATGAAATAGGAAGACAGATGGAAGTGTCTTAAAGTGGATTGTGATGAGGGTTGCACAATGGTATAAACTTACTAATATTCATCCAGTTGTACACTTAAAATAGGTGCATTTTATGATATGTAAATTGTTCCTTAATAAAGCACTTAAAAATTAACAAGTAATCAATACAACTAATGGGGGAGGAAATGGGAGAATGAATAGATTAGGGGCATGGGATAGTCTGGCGGGTGACCTAAGGTCCACTTGGGTTTGTAGTCATGAATACAAAGTGAGACCAGCCAGGGTTGGGGTCTGTTTCTCTCCATTCACGTTCAGCTGCCAGGGTGCAGGTACTGAGGAGGTGGAAAGTCAACTCAATGGGGTGAAAAAGACAAAAAAAAAAAAAAAAAAACAACAAAAACGTACATAGTGTGAGGGTGTGAGCAAAAGAATGGTGATAATAATGGATAGGGAATTAGGCTGGGTGGTGGGAATAGTGTGGTGAAGGGTACGGGACAGGGGAAAGGTGGTCAGCTTAGTGAGTTGTTGGGGCTGAAGGGTTGTTGGAGCAATACCTCTCAAGGAAGGGAGCTGGAGAGACCAGAAGTGATGGGCAGGCACATCGTGAGATGCATGGAACTGAGATTCTGTAAGGGCTGCAGTTTGGGGGCTGTCCCTATGTGGGGACAGGTCTTTCTCTTCCATTAGGCTGGGACCTCTGGGCTGCCACAATCACCACTGTATCCCCAGCACAAAGTCTAGGTGTGACCATGGGAAGGAAGGGTTGGGTGGAAGACAAGGTCGCTAGAGGAGAGGAGGTCAAGGCATCAAGAGGCCAAAATGGTCAAAGGATCATCTACCTGAATTTGGAAATAACCAAGAATTTTAATAGGAGCAGCCTGAGTGGCAGTGAATTTGGAGCTAAAATGAGGCTGTGAGCTGCAGTGACTTGGGAGTGATACAGCTGGTGACAAGAATGGGAGCAGGTGCTATAGTATAAACTTCAAAGTTAGGGGCTTAGGCAGGAGGCAGAGAGAATGGTTTAGAAGGAGCTAAGAGGATCTTATCCCATATACAGGCCCAGTGGGCACGAAGGCTGAGGAGGTGGAAACAGCTCCTGCTTGGAGGGGCCACATGGAAAGGCAGGTCTTCAGGAGCACTAGGAGGGTAAAAAGAAGGTTCAGAGGGAGTTGAGGATATATGGAGATGTTGGAAAAAGTCCTCAGGGCCTCCCCATCACAGCCTTAACCATTCTGCCTGTAACTTCCCCATTTGGACCCTGATCACTCTGGGCTGACACCGTGTGGGAACTGGTCTGACTCCGCCACTGGACTGGCAGCTCCAGGGGGGCAGGGCCTGGCACCATTTCTGACACTATTGTGTCTCCAGAAGGCACCATGCAACTAATTACTCACTGAGAGTGCCAATTTCAGGTCTGAGGAGCAAGGTGACAGGTGAAATACCTCAGAGCCAGGAGATGATGCCAGGATTCCAGAAAATAGGGCAAGCAGCTTGAAATCTGCACTGAACTCTGAGTATTTTTGTCCTTTAAGGAAAAAAATTTTAATTAGAAGGCAAAAACTAAAATCCATGGAGGTAACATTATCCTGAATTGGAACAATTTGAATTTTTGTACAGCTCTTGGAAATCCAGAACAGACTTAGCAGATTTTCCATGTTAATATTTAAACAAATTGTCAGGAATGTTTTTGTGCTCTGGAACACCCTCCCCAGAGAACTCAAAACAGTATAGGTTCATTCAGTCATTCAGCAAACATTTACTAAGCACCCACTCTGTGCCAGGCACTGTTCTAGATATGGATTGATACAACAGTGAACAGAGAAGAGTGGGTTCTCTTGGAGGTTATTTGCAACTTCTCATAATGGCACTTGTTTTGCTTTGTGGAATGAATATTAATATTATAAAACTACAAAGCACAAAATTCTCAACACTTATGCAAAACCTTCAGGCCTCACTCCTTCCTGTCTGTGCACACCCTGATCTCATCCCTCCTTGTCTCCTACTGGAGCCATTGCAGCAGTTCCCCCCATGATCTTCCTGTCCCCACCCCTACTCCCACACTCTGTTTCCCACATGCAGCCAGAGTGACCCCATGTCAGACCATGTCCCTCTGTTCAGGACCCTTCCATAGCTCCATCTCATTCAGAGTAAAAGCCAAAGTTCTCGCCATGGCCCACAAGGCCCCACACAACTTTTCTCATTACCTCTCTGCTTTCAATTCCTCCCACTCTCTCCAGTTTACTCTGCCCCAACCACACCCCTCACTGTTTTCCCAACCCTCCTTATATTTCCTGCCCCAGGTCCTTTGCACATGCATTTCTCTTTGCTTGGAACTTCCCCATCCTCATAAATGCATGCCTCTCTCCTCACCTCCTTTAGCTCTTTGCTCAAGTCACCTGATGCGTTCCTTGACCACCCTATGAGAAATTTCACCCCCTCTCCCAACAGTCCCTATCCCCTTCACTGCTGCTTTTTCCTCCGAAGCATATACTGCCTTCTAACATTCAACGTTTTATCAACTTATTTGGTGCGTTTCCCCATTAGAAAATGAGCTCCAGGAGGGTGGGGATTTGTGTCTCATTCAGTGCTGTATTCCCGCACCCAGACCAGTGTCCAGTACAGACAGGAGCACAGTAAACGCTTTTCTAATTATGAATGGGAGTTCAGAGTAGGTCCCTTTGGCGGGGGATGGGGTTGGAAATAGGTCAGGGAAAGCTTCTGGGTGCAGAGGGGACCTTTGAGGGTTAACTAGGACTAGAGAAGATGGGCAGAGGGTACAGCCCCTACGAAGCCTTGGGAATGAGGCCTGATTACTGAGGTGCTCGAACAGGTTAAGGTGGAAGGAGGAAGCGTGTTGAGCGTAGAGATCCCCGCTCTTGTAAAGGAAGAGCCGGAGGCGGTGCCCGGACCTCGAGTACCGCAGCGCCTAGGGGGCGTGCAGCGCTCTGGGCGGGACTGAGGCTCCGAGGGGTGGGGCTGCGTGGTTGCGTCACACGTCGTACGTCCCCGCGCGCCTGCGCTCTCTTCCACGTGCGAAAGCCCCAGACTCGTGGGGTCCCGGACGCTGCAGACTCGTGAGCCGCGCACCTGGGCGGTCGCCATGAAGCCAGGTGCAGGCCGGGTTGGGTTCGAGGATCAGGGACTGGGGTCGGGCGGGAATCGGGATGCCAGACCCGGATCAGAGGGGCAGAGCCTTGGCCTGGGGGCAGAGGTTCTGAGACCCGGGTCCGGTCTCGTGTGGGGAGAGGGTTCTGGTTCCCGTCTCGGGTAGGATAGACTCTTGTTTCTGCCTGGGGTTCGGGTTCCTGGTCTGGAGGTTTGTGATTGGCCTCGGAGATCACGAACTTGAGTCGAGGGTCTTGGGCCTCGGTTGGGGATGGGTCCTGAACTGGATTTCGTCTCAGTAAAGCTGTCACTTAGGAGTCTTGGATATTGGATCGTGGGCGGCAGTAGGGGATACTGACTCAGAAACTGGATCCCGGCCTCTGGGGTCTTGGATCTTCGGGCGTGGATTTTGGTGATCTGACTTGGTTCAGAGGTGAAAACTCCAGGAGTTGGATCTGGGGGTACCCCCGTTTGTGTTCCCTGTTGCCGCCGCTACCACCGTCCCCTTGGCCCCCCAGCCTAGCGTTTTGGAGAGGGTCGGAGTAGATGAGGATTCCCTGCTTGATAGTATGTGGACATCTCCGGCACTCTTTCCCGCTCTCTGTTCCCCGAAAGGGGCGGGTCCTTGAGGTTGGAGTGGAGATCGTGGACCTAGTGATTCTCAACTCCCGCAGTGAGATGAAACTTCACAAGCCCAGGATAAGATTAGCGTGGCATGGGGGAAGTAGGTTGTCACAGGGCAGGAGTAGTTTTATTCATTCGATTTTCCTCAAGATTCTGATGAACCCACCGCACCTCCTTGGCAGAATGCTAAGAGCCCAGGCTTTGACAGCAGAGGACCTCAGTTCAAAGTTTCCATCCTCGCTCTGCTTCTTAACTTCTTGTGTGACTTTGGGCAAGTAGCTCACCTCCCCGAGCCTCAGTTTTCTCATCAATAAAATGGTGCCCAGTTACAATTTAGTAAGAAAAAATAACACCTGGTGGTAATCATTTTGCAATATATAAGTGTATCAAATCAACAGATTGTACACCATAAACTCACAGAAGGCAATATGTCAGTTATATTTCAGTAAAGCTGGAAAAAAAATAGCACAGTGCTTAACATACAATAGTATTGGCAATAATTGTTACCTGTATCTTTCTTAAGGGGAACAAAATTAAGGTCCTTCTCCTTGGTGTCTCAGCTCTTCCTTAATCAGGTGATGCCCTCTCCCATCTTGCTCCCCTGGAGTTGGGGAAATCTCCCACTGTGACGGAAAGGGTCTGTTTCCTAGTACAGGTTTTCTTTTTTTCTTCTTTTTTCTCTCAGCATGTAGAGCGATGGAGTCATCTGGTGGGGCAAGGAGCATTTGTGTACCCATGTTCCTTCCCAAGTTCCCTTTCTCTTAAGTGTTTGGGGTTCTAATGATGAAGTGGGGTGGGAGGTACTAGGATGTCTGTATCTCCAGCTGAGACCTTGGCACGCCTGCAGACATCCTGTAGTCTGATTCTCCCAGGAACAGAAGACACCTTCTTCCCAGCCCTTCCTCCATTGTCTTAGGATATGAGGTTAAGGATGATGTCAGGAGTCAGCTCTTCCTTGGGGATTTTAGTCTGATTTAAGAGAGGAAGCCTTTGAAAGATTGTGAGTAGTCACAAAATGTCAGTCAGACTTGATTGACACTTTTCAAAGGATCCTCTAGCTTCTGTGTGTAGAGGACTTTAGGGGAGCAAGAGTGGAAGCAGGTACATTGGTAGGAAATTTGTTGCTGTAATCTATTAGATGTAGCTTGGACCAGGGTGGTAGAAGTGGACCTGGCTAACAAATTGTCACAATTTGGAAATAGATTTTGAAGACAGAAACAACAGTTTGTATATGGGTATGAGAGAGAGAGGAGTCAAGGATACCTAAGGGTTTTGGTGTGTGACTAGAAGGATAGAGTTGCCAGTTTTGAGATGGGGAAGGCTGTAGAAGGAGAGCAGTTTTAAACCAGGACACCCCCCCCCATCCACCCAAACCTTCTAGAAGTGTGTGCAAATATGTGTTTTCCTGAGGAGTGGGTATTTTTAGTACATTAAAAAAACAAACACATATACCTATTTTTTCTAGCTTTACTGAAATATAATTGACATAAAGTTGTGTGAATTTTAAGATGAATAGTGTGCTGATTTGATATAAATATGTGTATATTTTGAAATGATTGCCTTACCACATTTTTGTAAGAGCCCCAGGACCTGAAATGGATTAAGATATGTTTTGAGTATCTGGGACTGAAAGTTTGCACTCATGCCCACTGTACCCCATGCCATACTCACACTTTTCAGGTCTCTGTTCAATCAGGCCTGGGTTGAGAGTCTTTTAGGCCTAGCAGTTTCTCCCGAGCTGGAGGGAGGACTCATTGTCTTGAGTTTTGAATAACTGAATATTCAAACTGTGTAAGAGGCAGCATATTAAGTGCTTTGTGTATATTATTAAGTCATTTAATCTTTTCAGCTCTGTGAAGTGGGCACTGTGGTATCCAAATCTCCACTTCATAGATGAAATTTGCAAGACTCCCATGAATCTTACCTACTCTCTAGGATTGCAAATAGTATGGCTGTCTCCCAGTGTGGGATATATGAACTGCTCAACTGGAGGAACCAGGGCTCTGGTCACCATCTGATCACCTGCTTCTTGAATGAACAGAGTGGCTGCTTTCTCCATGAGACAGAACCCAGAGGTTTAAGAGTCATCAGCGGACAGCATTGTTATTTCTTGAGTCCGTATTTTGTGCCAGGTGTTGTGCTGGAGATGCAGTGGTGACCAAAACAATTAAACATCCCTGTCCATTTGGAGCTAGATTCTACAGGGGAAGGCAGGCAGTAATAATATTTAGAGTGCCATGCATGATAGTTGATAGGAAGAAGAATGGGTAAAGGATGGTAGCCAGAGGCCTTTCTGAGGAATATTTAATCCAAGACCTGAGTGCAGTGAAATAGTGGGTGAGCCAAGCCTGTGTCCACAGGAGTCAGGCAGTGGGACCAGCAGATATTAAAGGTTGAGAAGCTGGAGAACGAGTTTGTTCTGGCGGGGGAGTGTGAGTGGGGGGTGGTCAGCATCATGAGGCCCAGCATAGAGTGAGGTCAGAAAAGTCAGTAGAAGCCTGAGCCCTCTGATGATGAGTCTCAATTTGGGCTGCACATGAGGATCACCTAGGGAACTTTACTTTAAAAGCTCCCACGCCCAGGACCCTAACCCAGACAATTAAATGGGAATGTCTGGGTCCCAGGGATTAGTCAAGGGGAGACCCACTGCTTCAGAGCTTTGGGAGCCAGTGGTTTCATTTTGAGTGTGATGGAAAACCATTGAAGGGATTTGGGCGGGGGAATGAGGAGATCTGATGCACTATTTTAAAAAGGGTGATCACTGGCTGCCATGTGGGCAGTAGACTGTAGAGGGCGTGGAAGAAAAGAAGTAAACAACTCTTGGTTCTGTATAGGAGTTTTGAAACTGTTAATTGTTAAAAATCAAATTAGGAATAGCTATTAAAAGTTCTACATTTTCATCTTTAACGCCATGAAGATGCAAAGCTTTCATGGGTGTTGAATATAGCACATCTTTACAAAAACTTTAGCAAGTTTGCTATTGAATAGTTTACATCAAGTCAGATCATTTTAAATCTGCACTAATTTTTACCCTCTTGTTTTATAACTCATGTGATTTTTCTGACTATTACTGAAGAGCTTTTGAAACTGTCAAAAGTGAGATACTGAATCTGTTTGTGCCAGGAGAATTCTGCCTGCCTCAGAATTCTGTCTGCCTCGGGCATTGTTTTGTGCTCAGTGAAGAAGTTTGCACTATCCTGAAGTGATGAAAGCAAAGTCTCTGAATCTTCTTTTAATCCAATCTTGTCATAAGCCCTAAACTGCTTCTGAACTGTTGCCGATCCTTAAAGGACAATCAGTATTTTTTTTGTTTTTCTTCTGAGCTGGCAACGACTTCTGCAGATTTGGAAGCAGGAAGATCAGTTAGCAGGAAAGAAATCACACCAAACTCCGCTCTGTTTGGAGATTGGCAGTTTTGTTCCAGACACAAGGTCAGGCATGGTATGGAAGCAGGAAAACGTTTCCAGGGTCTGTGGGATTCTACAGCCACTGCTCATGCACACTCAGTGTTTGCTCCCCTGCAGACTAATTAGTATTGAAAATAGAATGAATTCTGTAAATCTACGATCCAACCAAGAAGAGCAGAATATTTGCAGTAAACTACCTCTACCTATGTACGCCACCCCATCCTAACCCCATGATTTTCTCCCTCCCTTTACCCAGTATTGTGAGTTTTGTATTTATAATTATCTTGAATCTTAGGGGTGTGGGGGGGACGTGGTTACCACATATATCACCACAGCATAGCATTGTTTAATTTCAGTTGTTGAACTTTATGAAAAGGATATTGTGAGAGTTCCCTGGTAGTGTAGTGGCTTAGGTTTTGGAGCTGTCAACGCTGCGGCCTGGGTTCGATTCCCAGTCAGGGAACTACCCACATTAAAAAAAAAGAAAAGGATATTGTTTTGGATGTGGTTTCCTTGGACTTGCTTTTTTACTTAACATTTTGCTTCTAAGATTTATTTGTTGTGTGTAACTGTAGATCCTTTTGCTGATTGTGAATATTCCCCATTTTTTCCTCTGTTCTGCCGGTGGACATTCGAATTAGTCCTGATTGCATGCTCCTGTGGACATTCATGGACCCATCTCCGGGTGCACATTTCTCCACTTTCTCTCCTGAGGGGAATTCTGAGGTGCGGGAGGTTTTAAGCTTCATTGCCTGATTCCAGTTTCTGTTTCCACCACAGGTTTCAGCCCCCGTGGGGGCGGCTTCAGTGGCCGAGGAGGCTTTGGTGACCGTGGTGGTCGAGGTGGAGGTCGAGGTGGCTTTGGTGGGGGCCGAGGAGGCTTTGGCGGGGGCCGAGGTCGTGGTGGAGGTTTCAGAGGCCGAGGACGAGGAGGAGGAGGAGGCGGAGGAGGAGGAAGAGGTCAGTGAGGTTGGAGAGAAGTGATTTTGGAGGCTTTCCTTGGGACTGGGGAGCGGGGAGGGAAGAGATTTGGGGTATCCCACTGTGTCTCTCCCGGGTAGGTGGCGGGTTCCAGTCTGGTGGCAACCGGGGTCGTGGTCGGGGAGGAAAAAGAGGAAACCAGTCGGGGAAGAATGTGATGGTGGAACCACACCGGCATGAGGGTGAGTAAGGAAGGCAGGAGGGAACCCACTGGGGTTGGAATGGGATAGGGCCCAGGGTCCTCACCTCTGCGCTGATCTCCTCTCTCAGGTGTCTTCATTTGTCGAGGAAAGGAAGATGCACTAGTCACCAAGAATCTGGTCCCTGGAGAATCAGTTTATGGAGAGAAGAGAGTCTCAATTTCGGTGAGATCTGGGCCCCTGTCCAAGCCACCAGAGCCCCAGTTGATGTAAGCAGCAGTCTGGTGTCCTTGCTTCCACCATGTGTCTAACCCGTGACAGCCAGGGGATCATCTTAATACATGAGTCAGATCATGCGTTCCCCCCACCCCAGATATCTTCTGTGACTCCCCACTGCCTGCTGGTTAAAGTCCCAAGTCCTCAGTGTGGCCCCCAAGGCCCTGCACATTCTGGCCTCACTTCTTCCCATTGTCCCTGTGACCGGGTGTCTTCCAGCCACACTGACCTGTTTGCTATTCCCTCTGCCTAGAATACTCTTCTCCCAGTTCTATGTGTGGCTGGTCCCCTTTCATCACCAGTGTCTCCGGTCAGGTGTCACCTTGTCTTTTTCTCAAGGCCACCTTGCATCACCCTGTCTGTAGAAAGCAACCTTCACCACCTGTCCGCTGCCTCATTTATCCCATGTCACCAGATACACTCCTGCCTCAGGTCTTTCTGCTACTTTTCCTGCCACCTAGAATGAGCTTCCCCTTGGATAACTTGAATAGCCCTTTGCCTCCTTCAGGTTGGATTCATGTGTCTCCTTCTTGGCTCTTCCCTGGCCATGCTTTCTCATTTTCACCTGTTGCTCACCCTGCTCCTCATACTTCCTATCTTCTTGCCTGGCTTTAACTTTTCTCCTTAGCACCTGTCAGTGGCTATTATGTCATTTGTGTATGTGTGTTAGTCAGTTCAGTGTATATTTACTCCTTGATGGGAGGGGTCTGTGTCTTGGTCACTTTGTGTCCCTAGTGCCTAGCATAGGGTCTGCATACAGTATGTGCTGGCACCACCAATGTTTGTAGAATGAATGCATAGAACTTGCCGTTGTCTGGTATGATCTTGTCTGTGTTTATTATCTGTCGCTGCCCCTTCTTCCTGAATCAGTAACCTCCATGAGAGGGCAGGCACTGTGTCTGTCACCATCACTGATACCTACCCACATTTGCTTATGTATAGTGATTGAGCATCCAGTCCCTTTGAGGTCCCTAGGATTAAGGGTAGTGGGGCCTGGGACTAACTTCCAGCGCTATCTCTCCCTGCCCAGGAAGGAGATGACAAAATCGAGTACCGTGCCTGGAACCCTTTCCGCTCTAAGCTGGCAGCCGCGATCCTAGGCGGCGTGGACCAGATCCACATCAAGCCAGGGGCCAAAGTGCTCTACCTCGGGGCTGCCTCGGGCACCACTGTCTCTCATGTCTCTGACATCGTAGGCCCAGTGAGTAAATAGAGGGGTTGGAGGGAGTAAGGGCTGGTGGTGAGGTGGGAGGGAGAGAAAGGCCACCTCTTCTGCCATCCAGGGGCCCCAAATGGCGTGGCTTGTAGCAAGGCCTTCCCTCTCAGTGCCTGTGAGTAAGAGGCACTTGAATGGCCTACTCTCCAAATCCTCATTCAACCTCACGCCTGAGTTCTTGGTCCAGAGGGAAGAGGCGTGAGCATTGAGGTGATTAGCATTAGCGGGGCCTAGAGCTCAGTGTATAGGTACCAGACTATTTGATATGGTTGCTCCTTTTAAAGTTATGCCCCCCAAAATCTGGTCTTCTGCTTTATCTTGAAATCATCGGAGATCTCGGTTTCTGGGCCTGCATATCTGTGTAGCTGTATAGGCTCCCTGTGTAGAGGGTACCTGTGCATCTCACTTTATGACCCCTAGCTCATCTGTATAACTATAGGCTGTAATTTAGTGTTCAGAAACCCCAGGCTCTGGTGCAGGCATTTCACAGTGACATGGCTTTCAGCAAGGTACTTAACTTCTCTGAGCCTCACTTTGCCTATCTGGAAAATAGGGTCATTGTGAAGTTAATTCTTATAAAGTACTTAGAGCAATGCCTATCCTATTGCAAATATCCTTAGCTGTTACTACTTCATCTCTGTCCCTACACTTCCTGATTTTAAGCCTTTACTGGGTGCCTGGGCTTTCAGATCAGGCTAAGCAGGTATGAATAACCCTGAACCAATGACTTCACGTCTCTGCACCTGTTTATTCATCTGTAAAATGGACATGGAACAATTGTTAAATGATAGGGTTTTGATTTGGGAGTTTGAAGAGATGCTATGTGCACTATATGGGCCCAAAGTAGGTGCTCCTTATATGAGAGCTTGTATCATTGTTATTATTATTTATTTTAGGATGGTCTAGTCTATGCAGTTGAATTCTCCCATCGCTCTGGCCGTGACCTCATTAACTTGGCCAAGAAGAGGACCAACATTATTCCTGTCATTGAAGATGCTCGGCACCCCCACAAATACCGCATGCTCATAGGTGAGGAGTCTGGGGGTTGGCCCAAATAGGGTAGGACAGGCCACTCCAAATTTCCTGGAAGAGGCTGCCAGAGGCCTGATTCGGGTGGAATTGGAGTGGATGAGCAGGCCTCTTGAGTCTGCACGAATGAAAAGGGTTGGGGGAACCAAGTGAGGTTGTAAAGGTAGGTCCTGCTTCACGGTCTCAAATGTCTGGCACCGTCAGAGGACCAGACTCCTCTCCTCTGATCTCATGCCTTTCTCTCTAAGGCCCTCATATTTCCTGCCTCCCTCTAAAACATGATACTTTACACTGCCCCTGGCCTATGTATAAAGCCTTTTTCAGAGATTATCATCATCATGATAATCCATAGGGGCCTAGTCCATAGGGGCACATTGTAAATATTAATGACTTTGTTTTTAAAAAAAAAAAAATTCTGAAGCATAATGTAAAAATGGAATGCTTTATAGATCACCCTCAGAGGTAATTTATATGAACAGTTTGATGTCTGCTTTTCCCCAATTTACAAAAGTCAGTTCTATTACACCATCTTTTCATTTTTTTAAGTTTTAAGTCACACTGCCTTAAAAATATTACTTTGCATTCTTCTGGCTTTTCTTTCTGTGAGTTTGCTGGTTTTTCTCCTGTGAGTTTTTTCCCATGTACTTATACCATATCCTTTGTCCTGCAACTTGTTTTCATCTGACAATCCTGCAGACGCTTTTGCCTATAAGTGCTCATCTTTGCTTGCCTTTTTGATGATGTGTCTGTCTGCCCCCCAGACCCAGAAGCATCTCGAGGGCAGGGTCCGGGTCTGACTCGTCTCTCTGTCCCCTACATCCAGCCTGGGCTAGTAACAGAGTAGGTGGCAACCATGGTTTACAAGAGGCATGAATGAATGGTGTGACTGTGTGTTTTGGACCCATCTTGGGGGCACCATTGAGGG
Organism: Lyroderma lyra; assembly: GCA_004026885.1. Lineage (NCBI taxonomy): Eukaryota > Metazoa > Chordata > Mammalia > Chiroptera > Megadermatidae > Lyroderma > Lyroderma lyra. The sequence goes on from PVJL010004093.1 coordinate 136,553, forward strand.
AGGGGGATCAGTAGCGGGGAGTGAGACTGGAGGCAGGAAGACTTTCCCTGGAACCTACTGATTATGGTGCTTGGGCCCCATGGGAGGAGATGGGAAGATCCAGTGGACCCAGCTTTTAACTTCCACTTCTTTTTCCCCAGCAATGGTGGATGTGATCTTTGCCGATGTGGCCCAGCCTGACCAGACCCGGATTGTAGCCCTGAATGCCCACACCTTCCTACGTAATGGAGGACACTTTGTGATTTCCATTAAGGTGTGGAGCTTCATATCTTCTTTATCAGTATCTGCCAAGGAGCCAGTGAAAACAAGAGAGCCTCCATCCCTCCTAATCCAATCTGTTCCCAGCCTCTATCCCTACCCAACTCCCTACAGGCCATCCTCTGCCCCCAGTCAGATAGCACATGATGAAAAATTTCTAGAAAGATTGGGTTGGCCAAAAAGTAATTGCATTTTTTTGTGAGTAAATGAAAGATGATTTTTAAATGAAAAACAAAAACTTTACTCAACAATATATTGTCTATTTTGTTCAGTTATCTTTTGCCATTTTTTAGGCAACTTCATGATTCCACACCCAAAAAAATCCTACCTTTTTCAACAAAAGACTCTTCCAAGAACAATTTGATATCTTCATCAAAGGTAAACGTTTTACCATTCAAGTCATTCCCACCCAAAGAAAGGTGGGATTTCAGAGGTATTGTGTATTGTGACTGCTTCCCAAGAACGGAATGATTAATTCAGATGTATACTGTTGTCAATTGGATAAATTAAATGATGCCATAAAATGGAAGTATCAGAACCGCAAAGGTGGTGGTGTCTTCCACCACGGTAATACTAGACCACATACAAGTTTGTTCACTAGTCAGAAGTTGTTGGAACTTGGATAGGAGTTTTACCACACCCGCCATATTTGCAGACATTACACCATCATACTGCCATTTGTTTTGTTCTTTGCAAAACACCTTGAATGGTAAAATGTTTGCCTTTGATGAAGATATCAAATAGTTTTTGGAACAGTATTTTAACGAAAAAGATACACATTTTTTTGAGCATGGAATAATGAAGTTGCCTGAAAGATGGCAAAAGATAATTGAACAGAATGGACAATATATTGTTGAATAAAGTTTATGTTTTCCATAAAAAAAGTTGTCTTTCCTTTGCAAAAACATGCAATTACTTTTTGACCAACCCAGTAGAAGCTTTGGATTTAAAAAGGCAATAGAATGTAGTTGTCAAGTGCATGATCTCAGAGTCTGACCATGAGTTTGAATTCCAGTGTTGATGTAAGGATTAAATTTATCAATATATGTCAAGTGTTTAGAACAGAGGCTGGTATAGAATAAATACTAGATACTGTCAGGTGCATGTTAAAAAAACGTATTTTGAAATACAGTGAGCTTTCCTGTGCCTTTCAACCAGATTAATCATTTTGTTAGCTTTTTGCTACATCTGTTTTCATATTCTCAGGTTCATTATTACTATTAAAGAGGAAATAGAAGGGGGAAAAACCCTGAGTATAAAATTTAAACACTGGCTTTTAGATAAATAGGGCTCTATTGAAGGCTTCCTGTTCCGAATCCAGACCAAAATCCAAAACCTAAGTCCCATCCTTTCCAATAAAACAAGTACTTCTGGTTTAAAGGCACAAAAATAGGTAAAATAACACAGCTTTGCTATGGACTTCAAATCCTCTCTCCTCTGCAGGCCAACTGCATTGACTCCACAGCCTCTGCAGAGGCAGTGTTTGCCTCTGAAGTGAAAAAGATGCAGCAGGAGAACATGAAGCCTCAGGAGCAGTTGACCCTAGAGCCATACGAAAGAGACCACGCTGTGGTCGTTGGTGTGTACAGGTGAGCAGAGAGGCCCAGTACTACAGCCAGACAGATGATCTCTTGTTCCCTGCCCCCAGAGCCAAGTCGGTCAGTATTTCTTAGTAGTAGTGCCCCCGAAGTGGTGACAAGCTCTGACGCCCCTCACCTTCTTCTCACAGGCCACCCCCCAAGGTGAAGAACTGAAGCCCAGCACCATACTGATTGTGAGAGATTGTGTTGCTAATGTTACACGTGTGTTTTTCTATTAAAAGACTCATCTGTTGTTCCTGTCTGCTCAGCTGATTGCTTAGCGACCTCTAGTGACAGCTGGGCGCATGCGCCCTTGGTCTACTTGAGTGGCGGGGTGGGGAGGGTGGACCTTCCCATCCTGTCACACAGCGCATGCTCCTTTCTTTACGTCTTGCGCCTTTGTAACTCTGTTTTGGGGCTTGGGCGGAGTTGGTAGCTCCCTGCGCCTCTGCCGGTAAGCTTCGCTGAGCGCAGGCGCGGAGTGTTGCCCTAGGTCACGTGAGGGGGAACAGATGGGGCGGGGGGGCGGAGCCCAGGGCGGGGGGGTGCCGGTTTGTTGTGGTCGCCATTTTGCTGGTTGCATTACTGGGTAATCAGGGCCCTGGCTCGCCGCGTCTGCCGGATACCTTAAGCCAGTAGGCAGGTCTGAGCTCGGGCTTCCCGAGCAGTTTGAATTCCCTTGCTCGCGCTCTCAGGTAACGACGCGCCTGCGGACCGGGTGGCTCGCGCTTGCGGGAGCGGGGCAGTACGGGACCCGCCCTGCCCGCGTCACTGCGAGAGTTAGCACGAGGCCGAAGGAGGAGAGGCGGGGAGCGGAGGGCTGGTGCAGGTTGTTCGTAGCTATTCCTAGTCGGATTCCTGGGATGGGCCGCGCCCGAGGGAGCTGTCCTGGAAGGGGGTAAAGGGACCCCACTCCCGCCCTTTGTTTGGGCTCGGTTCTGCCGGCCGCATCGTCGTTGCCTAGCAACAGCTCCCCTGAGCTGTGATTGGTTGAGTTCTTGGCAGCAGCAGCCAATGGCACGGTTGTTGCCATGGCAGGTGTGGACTGCCAAGTTCAGGCCGACC